>APFE031046765.1:293072-326919 GCA_000404065.3 Pinus taeda | reverse complement strand
AAAAGGTTAACTAAGCACATATGGTGCACCACACTTCATCAGTTTACGATACCCGGATTGATAATTTATGTAGAGAAATTTAAGACGTTAAATTGACTAGACACTTACATATTTTGATTATATTTTGTTTAATGAGATGAGTCAAAGTGAGATATGATGCCTAGTGGAGTAATGTGCATTGATTGCAGGTTTTTGAGAGAAAATCATGGAAATTTTGGATAATTAAGGTCTAAAACTCGAATGAGACAAGGAGGAGAGATTGTAGGAGATAGATCCTCCTCATTTACTCCTCACTCATTTGAATATCCTCCATCAAATCACACTATCTTGAAGTTACAAGTAACCAAGTCATGAAGATGAAAAGGCAACTGAGCCAGTGACAATTAAATAGCCAGTTCATCTTGAGTTTGGGAGCCGAGCCTCCCTAGATTTAGTGAAGTCGTTGGAGACTTCAGTTTTGTAAATAAGGAATCCTAAAGACTCATTAGGATTCCAATTTTAGATGTAGAAACACTAGGCATTTTTTATTTCAAGACTTGCGGAAGACATTATTATGTAATTTTCTGATTTGATAATGAGAATGAGAATTTCCTTGATTCAGCATTATGTTGACTCAGAGGGCTAAAGCACTTGGGTTAGGGCCTAACCCTAGCAGCAAAGGCTCCTCTTCTTGTATTTTTATGCTTAATTGATTTCATAGTTTAATAATTGAATTGTCTGTTAGTGCCTAAATTTGTCTTAAGCTGAAAGAAGACAGGTCTAGGGTAACATCAAACCATGCTTAACCTGGTAGCTAGACCTACCAGGTTAGGAGAGGGCTCTCTCCTTGTCAATCTCAGTTATGATATTGGCAATTAGGGCTTGAGATGATTGAAAATTAATGTTTATTTTAGGCTAGGTATAGTAGCTCAGGGTTTTTGGTTTGATGTTTAGGTTTTGGTTGCTGGATCAATTGAAGAAGGCAGCTTTGGGTCTGTGAAATCAACTCAGATTTGCAGGAGGTTCTATGGGGCGAGGTAGGTAAGTGTTTTGGCACTTTGAATTGAGTTTGATGGTAAGCCTAAGACCCATGAGGAGTTGGAGAGGACATGCAAAGTTCGTGAGTCCTCTTCAAATAACAGAAAACAATAAAATCTAAATGTATCCTCAAGGCAGAGCACTGAATATCAATGGATTCCACCTATTTATCTTGATTCATTCAGTTATGAAGAGAGAAATAGATGCTGGCAAATATACACATAAGAGAAACTAAAAAAAGGAAGAAACAATGCCAAGACATATTACCACAAGAATCCCACAAAACGCTGCAAAACCTTGGTTCATTTCCTTGCCAAACTGCGGAAGTGATTTACAATAAAGCTCAAAGCATCTACAAGAGTCCAACTTTTACAAATAACTAAGAAAGTACATAATATATGCATCAAACCACCTATTCTAACCATCAAGAGTCGAATCCATGAGTCAAGGAGCTGTTTCAACAATATCTAAACTAGGAACCAGAAAATAGGCAGTGGAACAGCTTGCCTCTAAAACTATGGAAACTCATTCATTCAACCTCAAACTACCTCTAATTGATGTATCGACCCCCTCAAGTAAATTTTCATCAAATTTACATCATAATACATCATTTAACATAAAAAATTAAGGAGAAGAGAAAAAGTCAACGAATAGTCAAACTAGGTGAAATTATGAGCTTTTAGGCAAAATTGGCAAAGATTTTCCTGATGCGCAATGCCCTGAGCCTAATGCACATCACTGCTTCAAGGCTACTTCTGGAGGCCTTCCACTTCACAAAATCAGGCCCAATATATCTTGTTGGAAAGATCTTCCTATTTAGTTTCTGGAACACTTTGAATTTTTTGATTTGGAGTTGATTTGCCCCTGCAAAATTCATTTTTCCCAAGGCTGGTTCTTGTGGGTCCAAAAAGTGGCGGAGAGGGCATTTTTTAGGTGTTTTTTGCCCTTTAGGTGGCCCAAATCTCCTCCAAATTTTATGAAACTTTCTAGGTTTCATTTTTTTTTCATGAGGAATCCAAAACTACAAGCCATTTGGAAAAATATTGAGCCAACTCAATGCACAGCGCCAGTGGCGCTGCACATCAACTGAAATTTCCTGTGTTTTTATTTACAAAATTGCAAAATGATAAAATTTTCCCAAAATGATAAAATTTTCCCAAAATTTCTTCAAATTTGGCAAGAGGAAACCATATTAAGTGCTTTGCTGAGCTAATGAAGCTTCAACCAAGTTAGGTGACCCAGATCTCCAAATTTTATGAAACTTTCTAGGTTTCATTGTTTTTCATGGGGAATCCAAAACTACAAGCCATTTGGCAAAATATTGAGCCAACTCGATGTGTAGTGCCAATGGCACTACACATCAACTAAAATTTCCTATGTTTTTATTTACAAAATTGCAAAATGACAAAAATTTCCAAAAATTTCTTCAAATTTGGTAAGAAACAACCATATTACGTGCTTTGCTGAGCTAATGAAACTTCAGCCAAGATTTTGAGTTTATCTTATTCTTTCTTGACCCTCAAGGCTCTCCTTAACTTAGCTTTTAGCCTCTTTACCCTTGTTTTGCAAATCTTGTTCCAGGTTAGGTAGTGATAGGCCATATGGCGCAACATTTTCTTCTCTTTGTTGGCTTTCTTAAGCATCTTCTCAAGGTGAATGTTCACCCTTTCCAACCATGATTCTTGGTCAGCCTCAATTTCTTGCTCAAGGGATGTCATCTTGATTTTACTTTTCTTTTCCACTTGCCTACTTTCTCTAATCATTTTTAGCTCCATAATAGCTTGCTTATCTTCCAATTCCTTGTTTTCCTGCTCAAGATAGTTGATGATCCATTTGACCCTCTCAAGGCCAAGTGATAAGGCTTGTATTTCAACCTCCTTCTCTTTGATAATCATGTCCTTGAGTCTTGAGATTTGAGAGCCCAAATCAGTGACATCCTCCTCAATCAAAACAAAATCCTTGTCTTTCCCTTCAGTAGGGCCCTCTTCATGCATATTTTGCTTTCCTTTGTCTCTGCCCTGTACTTGTCTAGCTGGAGAAGAAGGCAAAGCCCATTTCACCCCCGGTGAAGATAGCATTTTCCTATGGTTCAGTGAAGAAAAAGAGACCCCTTCCACCTCTGGTGGAGATAGTACTAGCTTGGTAGCTGCAAAAAGCATCGTAGTGCCTCTTTCATAAGTAACAAATGCAGGAACATGAGCCTCCTCTATTTTACTTTCAGGCTCGTTTTGTTCCCCAAAAGGTTCAACTCTTGAGCATATGAAAATATTTGAGGCCCCTTGAAGCATTCATGGGCAATGAAAGTTTGCCATGACACTCCCAACTGAGTGAGCTGATGCAAAACAACAATTTTGGTGACAGAAAAATGATAAATATTATTGAGCTACTGTGGATATGGTTTTCTTTTTGCAATCACTGTCATCCTCTCTATGTATTTACATATGAAAGAAGGAATGCTCATCATTCTGACCCTGGTGAAGTGCATAAACAATCTAATGTGGTAGGCATAAATTCTAGAGAAACTACCCTCACATGTAAAGTATTTGATGATAAGCTTCATGATGGAACATACCGATCCTCCAAAAATTTGAAAGGAAACACATTGCTAAGTTTACCATGTTATTTGGCCTTGATATAAGGTTCATAATGTTGCTTACTGATATTTTGCCTTTTGTTCCACTTTTCACCTACATCTAGTATTCTTGTAGCCTCTGCAATGATAGTTGGTGAAAGAGTTAAATTGACCCCAACAAGATGCACCATATTATTATCCATGTTTATCACAAATTGCCTTGCTAACTCATGGTGATATTTAACCCTCTCAACCATTTCAAAAAACTCAAAACAGGACTAATATCTGAAAGATGTGGTGGCTAGAGGGCAAGCAAGGAGTTCACTCATGCTAATAGGTTCCTCCTAATGATTTTTACACCCTTGTGAGGTTTCTTGGATTGCACATTTCTTTCCCTTGAGCTATCACTAAGTGTATCTTCTTCAAAACTTGATTCATTGCTTCTTTCCATGATGCTTGTCTTAGTAATGTGATGTGATGATAATATGGTGAACAATGACAATGGGTGAGAACAAAGAAGATGAGTATGAAGAGATTTTGCAAATGTGAAGTGGAGTAGGGGAATGAAGGGACAAATTTAGGAAATTAGGGTTTTGACTTATGAGGGAATTATGGTTTAATTAAGGGAATTAGTTTCTTAGGGGAATAGGGAAAGGGAAAATGGAATTAATGGGTAGATTAAGGGAAATGAAGTTTGGGAAAAGGGAAAAAATATGTTGGTTTTGTAATGTAGTGAAAGTTTTGCAATGAGATGAAAATGTATGAAGGCAAGCTAGGATTTTGATTTTAAGAAGTAAAACCCATGAACAAAACATGAAGAAGATTGATTTTAGCTCAAAATCAATGAAAAATTACTTGTAGGAGTGAAATGCAGCGTTTTGGAGAGTTTAGGATGAATTTGAGTGATTTTGGAACCTCCCTAGCTAATGCGCAATGCACTGGGCCCAATGCGCAACGCCTGTGTATTTTTACACTGGCAGAAACTGTTTGATGCACAACGCTGGTCTGATGCGCAACACCAACCCTCTGATGTGCAGTGCCAGGCAAATTTGCTGCAAATGTTGGGTTTTCTTCCTCCTTTGCTCAATTTCCCTTCAAATCAAAATTTTGGCTCTCCACTTGATGTTTTTCACAATGAAATGAATAGCTAGCTTGAATTCACTTTATAGATGATGCACTTTAATTTTTCCTCAGTGAAAACCCACTTTTATAAAGTCTTAGTCACTTTTTCTCAAAAACTTTGTTTTTCATTTGAAGTTTGACTTTTTCTTGACCATTTGATGGACTGATGCATTGGTGCTTTTGTTTTTGTAGTAGCAAGAGTTGGCAAGGTGACCAGGAACAACTACTAAACTTATTACATATATAAACACTTAAATTACATGAAATTTGTACAAAAATGGGAAAACTCTGTTTTCACAAAAAGATTTATTCGGCATGTCAAAAGTAAATTTATGATTTTATGAACTTATTAATCCTGCTCATGTGCCTGCTAACCATTTTATTCAATTAAGATGTCCATGATGACAAACCCTAAGACCTAGTGATACTAAACCCTAAAACTATTTTTTATAAATGAAATGAAACAAAATGATAGTAAATGACCTAAAAAATGTGAAAACAGGTCAGCAGGTGAATTTCATGAGGGAAATTGACATGAAACCACTACCATCAGTTGATCCATAACCTAATGGAATGCAATTGATTGGATGAGACACCTAATATGTGTGCAAAAGAGAAATTTGATCACTGATGGAAGTGTGAAGACACTAACACTAACATTGTCATTAGCATTATTTGATTGCAAGTAGTTGTGGATTTGATTAGTTTGCTTCCATTTGTGCATTACTTCAATAGTAGCTTAGGAAGATAAAGGAATATCAAACAGCTACCAGTAGGTGGATTTGATCTCACTCCTCGCTTCAGGGATCATGGTTTGAGGAAAGAACTCCAATACAGCCATAAAAAGACAAAATTCTAATTTCTCATGTAATTTAGGGTTTTCTGTTACATAGGTCAACATTTTACTAGTTTTCAAGAATAGGATTTAATTGTCATTTTTTCTATATTCAGTCTTACTTCAGGTCTCATCAAGGTTTCATATTATTCTGCAAGTTTTCCCATGCATGAAATAGGAAGCTAGCTCATGAAATTCTATTTTCCTTAGTTAATTGAAATCCTTCTTGTTTACATGATTTATGGAAAAATATTTATGATTGATGTAGTGCAGGAGTTTCAGTAGTGCAAAGAGGTTTCATGATCAACAAACCCATCCTAAATTCATCCATCCATGGTTATCATTTTCTTTCACTAAATCCCACACTAAATTCATCATTCCACAAGAGTAATTCTCCAAGCTTGTTGAGCAAATCCAACCATCTCACAACATTGGTTTTGAGCTCTAAAGGAGTCCTAGGCACTCCCTTGCCTCATTCCATCCACCATCCACCTTCCCTAAGCCTTACATCACCTCCCAAATCCCTTGTCTTTCTCTCGGTTGTATCATGTAGGAATACAGGGGATCCTATAGGAGCATTAGGACATCTTGTAGGACGCATTAAGACATCTTATAGGTTGAGTTGTAGTGGCCTGTTTTGAGGTTGAATTGCAAAAAATTCCCCTTGGAAGCTACAAAAGGACCCTTACTTTCCTCCCAAGCCATTTGTTTCTGGGAAAACTAGTGTCTTGTCGAATGACTAGCCCCCTAGGTTTGGCAGCTACCCTAGAAACAACAGTTTAAAGAAATTCAATGATTTCTTCTATGTATAATAGATAAGAGAAAGATAATGGAACCAACCTGGAACTTCTGCTTAATCCCTTGCTTGATCTCTCTCCCCCTTGACATAGCTTGCAACTCCTCCCCGTACTTAAACCGCTTGGAGAGTACCTGTAGAAACACAGTAACAAAGAACCGTCAAAGCATCTTGATCTATTATAACATAAACATTACAGAATCAGATATATAATGAACATACAATAGCATTCACAAATGATAACATTCATAATTGCACAATCATATGGAAGAAAACTTGAAGAACTTTATTAAATAGAAGGGAGAATTACAACCAAGTTGTTTGATCTAGCATCATCCTCGCAACATCAACCCCTCTTCACCTCATGAAATAACAAGATCACACCAACAATACAATACTCTTTCCTCAATTACAAACTATCAACACTTCCTTGCAATTCACAATATTCCAACTTCTAGATCTCTTAGATGAGGGATAAATTTATAGATGTGGGCAAGGGTGTGAGTCATCTTTGGGGTTTTGATTAGTGTCATTCCACTGGTTACAATTGGCTCCACTTGGAGATTTCTTGGATCTCTTACTCATCCCTGGGTGAATTCAGATAGGCAAGTGTCATAGTAGATGTTTCTAGAAGATTCCATGAGCAACCACCTGGCAAACTGTCTCGGACATTTGTCCATCCTCGCCCATCACACCCCGTAGAAGGCCTAATCAGTATGCATCACACTTGAGCAGTGTACCACTTAGTATGGTTTAGTTTAGGCCATTTTTGGATGGTTTCTCAAGTGGAACTTTTGGGGAATGATGTAATCAGATGACCGTGTTCTTTTAGGGTATGAAACAACTCTTTTAGGGGTTGATGAGCCCTAGTTTATCGACATATAAGATTGGGGTTGAAGTGCCCAAATATGTGTATAGCAGTTGCCCCCTAAAGCATGAACTTGTAAATCTTGATGTCAGGTGAAATGCTTTATCATGAGGATCTGAGGTTTCGAACTGGAAGGTGACCTGCATAAGTGCCAATGCAATACATCATCATAATATCATTTTCATGACCTAGCTGAGGTAGGCATTCCCATGCTCAAATTTATAAATTAATTTCATGTACATATATCAGATAGTCATCTGTAGATGTAGATTGGTGATTCCTCAGATGTAGAGTCATCGTCCTTGGCTCGGATGACCATCTATGCAGTGCCTTTGTACATTTGATGTTTTTATATCCTTGAATATATTGCAGCCTGGATGGATGAAACTACATCCGGGGTCTCCAAACTCATTCAATATTCACCGAATGTACAAGTCAATCCATGTGAAGAGATGCTCTGAAGTCGAACGTGGAAAGACGTCCCCTGATTACTATCCAATAATGTGAGTTGTTAATAGACGTGAGAGGAATCATTGATAATGATAATGACCCTCAAGGTACTAAGTGCAATTCACGGGGTGTGAATATATGATCCGATGTCAAACACCACGCAAAAGCTTTCAGTCGAAGGCCATTGATGTGAACCTATCACCAGAAGTGAGAAAATTGCTATTGAGGCATGCAATCTTCAAAGCACTGAAAGGGGTGTTTCTAAGTCAACTTCTTGGATAATGAGTTGATGTTGACAAGAAGTAACTCTTTGTAGGAGGGCCTTGATGTATCCCACATCTACGAAATGAAATGAAGCAAATGATTTTCTGGAGGTGAAAAGGATCTGATGACACAAGGTTCAGGAATGGCAGTCATGAAAAGTGAAGGTTGAAGGTATTCCAATGGATGAGGCATTAACTGGATTGTGGTTTCTCAACTGAATGAATTCTCTTGAACATGTCAGCGACACTGAGATGGATTGGTAGCATTAACCCCAAAAGATGGATGGTGTGAAAGACCAATGGTTAGATCACCGGTGAACGGAATAACCCAACCCGACTCAATAATGGTGATGGAGTGAAAGTGTCATGTTCAAGAGCGACCTGCTACCATAAGTTCTTCAAGCTTTTTCCCTTTTTTCCCCAGTCAGTGCTGACCAGTACCTCTTTATTTTTTTGAGTCATTATGGCAAGCCTGTCACTATGTTTTAATGAGTCTAGTGACTGTGAAACTCGGTCCTTTTCATGTCTAGAGAGTTGGAAAAGGGACGAAAAGAAAACTTCAAAAGTTCTTTTTCGTAAACTAATCCCTTAGGTCTGAAAAAGGATAAAATAATACAAAAGCGATGACTTTTCTTATCACTTTAATGAGCCAAAAAAGACAAGCACTCAAACTTTTTTGTGAGATAATCTCTCAGGTCTAAAAAAGATTAAAATATATAGGAGGGATGACATTTCCATGCACTTTAATGAGCTGGGAAGGCCAATTGCTCGACAATATTTTCATATTTAACAAGTCTGAAAAGGTTTTAAAGGAGACTCTATTATGAGGAATGAGTGGTCTCTAGGGTAGCAACTGGTTCCGGGTAATCTTGGAACTTCTCAAAACATGGTGATTTCTGTGAAGAGGTTGGCTAAGAAGACCAGTCATCGCAACTATTCCAAGAAAAGGGTAAACAACCAAGTGGAAGCGTATGATCGGCCAAAAGAATGGTGGTGGTGAGAGGTACACAACCAAGGTTCAAAAGGTTGATAGAATGGAAATAACAAAGGTTAATTACTGAAGGCTGGTTCATTTTTTGACAAGCTTGAACCATGTGGGAACTATGCTTGGATTTAGTTTCATTTTTACACAAGCTAGAAACCAAAAAACTAAAAACCTAGAAATGACAATACTAAAAACTGAAAATGGGAAAAATGGTTTGCATGCCCACAGCATGATGAAAAGGAGAGTCTCCTATAACCATATGGAAACTATTGAGGTTAGGTAGGATGGTTTTTTCCACAAGACAAAACACTTGGCTTCGTCCAAGACAGATAAAGGTAAATGGTGTGACAGAGCGGTATGACAGACCAATCACATAACCTACAGGGAACTTATCTTTATAGCTAGGTGTGTCCAAAATAGACAAGGGTGCATGCCTGCTAAGCTTCGTTACATTCACTAGACTACTCATGGCAATCAAGTGGATGGAATGAAGGATCAAGAGATACCATTGATGTAAAAGGACCATTTAGGGATGACAATTGACTTGGAGCTATGCTTGGACCAGGAAATGAAAGTTGGTCAATGGTGACAATTTTGCCTTCATGTGGGAAACACATCACTCAAAAGAGTGTTGAAACAATAGCTTCCATGTTATAAACATAGCCACTTCCAAGGAGTAGATTGTAATCTAACGATCATGGGACTATCATCACGTTTATATGAATGATTTTCCTTCTCAAAGCGATTGGTAGCTTAGGAAGGATGCCTAACGATTGACTGGTTCCTTTATTAAAGACTAACAAATTCTGCGTAACAAGAATAAGCGATGGCGAACCAAGCACTTTCAAAGCAGTTGAGGAAAAGATACTCACTGATACACCCTCATCTATGATAGTGCTAGACACGATCATTTTTTAAACTTGTACTATGATCTGGAAAGGTACATAAGAAGGAAGGTTGGATCTTGCTAGTCGATTCCAATCAAAAGAAGTGACTAGGCTACTTGGGGGGGGGTACCAAATAAATGGGTGAATTAACCCCTTGAGTTATGAGAACTGGGGGTTTTCCTCCTATTATGAAGGAATGGGCGGATTTCCCCTAAGTTCATCAGAATCTAAAGTAAAAAAGAGAATTTGAATGGTATCATTATCGCTCTCTTTGGGAAGGGTACGATTATCTGAAGTTGAAATTGGGTCGATTGTCCCCTCAACCTGTTGACTCTGGTCGAGTATAGACTCATAATATTCACTTTTAGAGAGAGTGGTTTCGACCGATGCTTGATTTAAGTCAGTCAGTTTTTCAATTAGTAAAGGACTTTGGGAGAGTTTCCTGTAGCCAGATGGAAGTCACTATGGTGAATCAGGACAGTTATCCAACACTCTTTTGGCTTCATCCAAAAAGGGACAAAGGTGAAGGGTATGGTTCCCTTCACATAACCTACATGGAAATCTAACCTTTCTCATTTGTCCATGAACTTTACTATCACTAGTTGAAGGTTTGTTATCAACATGATCTCCAGAAGTTGATGACACTAGATGTCGTGAACGGGGAGAACATTCTTTCAAGATTCGAGGAAAGCAAGGACAATCTCGAGAAAAATGGTCACCCGCACAAATTACACATGGAAATTTGGCTTTGGAAAGTCTAATGTGTGGATTTTCACTAGATGATTCATTCAAAGAAATGGTTGCTTGGTTGCCCCCTTGCTGAATTGGCTTCTTCTTCTTCTCCTTCCCTTTCTTATTCTTCTCAACCACCTGGTTACTAGTATCACTACTTTCACCAAGGGAAGAGGAAGAAGTGGAAGGAGAAACAAACGAAGAAGAAGGCAAAGGGTCAACTTCAGTCTCAACAGGAGTTTGATTCGATTGCGGAGGAATCACGGCATTTTGAAGCACAGAGGTTGAAAATAGCCATACTAGCAGGCCAATGGTAATTCCAGGAAGGGAAAATATAACCATATAGAGAGCACCAATATTTCCCCAAGAAGAAAAAGGATTAGGATTCCCATCAAAAGGGATTCCTTGATTGGTGGATCCCAGATTTGTCTCCATATATCTCAACCTAAAATCAACTAAGGAATAGGGATGTTATTCCAAATTCAATTAATTTTAATGATGATTTGACACAACTTTGATTTTTCAGTTTTTAAGACTCGAGAAAAAGCTAAAGATGACTCTAGTCTCCTTCGATTTTTAATGAGCCTAAAGTGACAAGTGCTCAGATGGACCTTTTCTTTTAAAGAGTCGAAAAGGAACAAAAGTGACTACTTTGGAAAATCTAGATAGAGGGATTACCAAACCAATCGCAAAACTGCAATAAACACCTTGGTGATAAATTAAAGAGAAATTATCAAGGACTTATGTATGGCAGCCAATCTTCTTGAATGTTGTTTTCAATGCCTTGCAATCAATAAGGCGACAGACTCAACTTCCTATGGATAAATGATATAAGCCTATTGTGGTCTCCCAATAATATGCAATAGTATGTGGAGCACAAATCCATGCTAGCACTTGTCGTATCAATGAGGAGGAATCACCCGACCTTCAATGAAAACAATAGTTACTAGTTTTTATGACACTGGAACATGTCTCTAGCCTAGACCTCTAGATGTGTTGCGTTAAGTTCCAAAGCATTATTAGGTTCATTGAAATTTATTTTAGAGTTGATCTCGTTTAAAGTTTGCCTTTCAATGGTTCACCACATGATGATGATTTTGAAATTCATAAAATGCAATCTACAATGATAAACAGTCTTTGTTTATTTTGAGCAATAAAATCCTAGCTACTAGGGAAAGAAGATTACAATTCTTTCAAACAAAGAGCAGAGAGCACACTAGTGCATTTTGCTAAATCATTTTTCACACACAAACTAAATGCAAATGCAATGCATGTATTTGTTTTTCATTCTCCTTAATGTAAAAAGTACCAAAAAGGAAAACTAAATGCAACAAATATCTAAAATATTTCTTTCGAAATGACATTTTCGACAATTTCTTTTTCAAAAGAGAAAGGAAGACTAAACGACACTTTTAAATTTCGAATAAAAAATGATTTTTACACTTTTAATATAAAAAAATCAAACCAAATACATGATGAAAAGTTCAATTGACTATCTGGGAAGGAAGAATCCATGACACTTCTCTTTTTGACACAAAACGATAGTTATGGCACTTTTTGTACCAAAGCGATAGATCAATTTAAGAAATTTTTTGACAATTGTAAATGATGAACAAATAAATAAAAAAATTTACTAATCCTAATCTAAGGGAGGTTGATCTATGTGATGCAAGGAGGTTTCAGTAATGAGGCACTGTTCATAAACAGCAAAACAACTAAACAAAATTGAAAACAAGGACAAAAACCCCCAATTTCTAGAATGGAAATAGGTTCAGTTAGTCATCGCACCTGTTCTTCACAAAAACAGGGATGCATTGCACTTTACACACTCAAGAGGTGCGATGCATACTAGTTTATAGTGACAGACAGTGTGATGGGCTAAGGAGTGCAACTGAAGTGGGTTTTGGCTCAGATGTGCAGTTGTTTTTCAGTGAGTTAAGCTGAGCTATGATGGACAGTAAAGAGAAAATTATTAAGGAATGCCTTGAGAGGTTACTGAGCTACAAAAAGGGCATCTAGAATGATTGTAAGTCAAATGTTTAATTCATAAACTAAACCAAAGATTGACTAAAGCAACACTCATCTACTATGCAATTGCAGAGCAAGAGCAGTTTGAAGGCTACCTGGCTGACTTCAGGCTCTGTCTATAGTTTATAAAACAAACAATAACAACAAACAAACATCTATTCGTCCCTAGCGGAGTCGCCAATTTGTTTTTGGGAAAACTAGTGTCTTGTCGAATGACTAGCCCTCTAGGTTTAGCAGCTACCCTAGAAACAATAGCTTAAAGAAGTTCAACGATTTCTTCTATGTATAGTAGATAAGAGAAAAATAATGGAACCAACCTGGAACTTCTACTTAATACCTTGCTTAATCTCTCTCCCCCTTGACAGAGCTTTTAACTCCTCCCCGTACTTAACCTGCTTGGAGAGTACCTGTAGAAACACAGTAACAAAGAATTGACAAAGCATCTTGATCTATTATAACATAAGCATTACAAAATCAGATATATAATGAACATATGATAGCATTCACAAATGATAACATTCACAATTGCACAATCATATGGAAGAAAACTTGAAGAACTTTATTACATAGAAGGGAGAATTACAACACAGTTATCTAATCCAACATCATACTCCTAGCATCAGTCCCTCTTCACCTCATGAAATAGCAAGATAAAACCAAAAATACAATACTCTTTCCTCAATTACAAACTATCAACACTTCCTTACAATTCACAATATTCTAGCTTCTAGATCTCTTAGATGAGGGATCAATTTATAGATGTGTGCAAGGGTGTAAGTCATCTTTGGGGTTTTGATTAGTGTCATTCCACTTGTTACAATTGGTTCCATTTGGATATTTCTTGGATCTCTTACTCATCCCTGGGCGAATTCAGAGAGGCAAGTGTCATAGGACAAGTTTCTAGAAGATTCCATGAGCAACCACCTAGCAAACTGTCTCGGACATTTGTCCATCCTCGCCCATCGCACCCCATAGAAGGCCTAATCAGTATGAATTGCACTTGAGAAGTGTACCACTCAATATGCATCACATCTAGACAATGTAGCATTTAGTATGGTTTAGTTTAGGCCATTTCTCGATGGTTTCTTAGGTGGAACTTTTGGGGAATGATGAAATCAGATGACCGTGTTCTTTTAGGGTATGAAACAACTCTTTTAGGGGTTGATGAGCCCTAGTTTATCGACATATAAGATTGGGGCTTAAGTGCCCAAAATGTCTATAACACCATCTGACCATCCACCATCATCACTAATCCACCTGCCACATCACCAGAAGAAGTTAGCATTCACACTTTCACATAAAAAAGAAAAAAAAAAAGAGAGCTATTTTTCTCATTTACATGCACATCAATAGAATGTTTGATGTTTCAAATTGCATGGCTAGGATAGTAGGATTGCACATATGATAACTTAGCAGTATCTTGAAGAAAATACTCTCAGTAGTTAGATTAGATGAATGGTGTGTTTAAGCATTTGATTTTCAGTCTTTTCCTTACTGTAGTAGACAAGATTTATTTTAGTGTAGATTTCCCTTTTCCTTGTTAGTAATCAAGCTTTTTCTGAATCAATAGAAGCTTGGTTTGAAAAACCTTATTGTTCTATGGCCATCTTAGCAGTGACAAAGGGTGGACCAATCACATTTACTTGTGTATACAACACTATCACCTCCAAATTTGTATGAACCTCGGGTTGATAAAGTAAAGTTGGCAGCCCCAGGAGCTGTAGCATTCTTGCTGCAATATTCGTGCTCATCAATGTGTTAGTCTTAATATGTTAAATTATATATCTAATGAATGATATTTCATTTTACTAATGTAAAAGGGATTGATGAGAAGAATAATCTATCTCGGCCATAGTACCACTGTATATAATGACATGCACACTAACTAGAGAGTGTAACAACCCATGAAGGCTTGTTCAATGCGTAGTCTCAGAATGACTGCAAGGTGTTTAGATGATAGGTGTATGAAATATTGAACTATAATCCGAAGTTCCAGTGTCTCAAAATTTCAACAATCCCATACGACTACAAAAACCTAGTGCCAACAGTCCCTCATAGCATCTCAGGTGAGAGTTCGTCCACTTTGTGGATGATGCTAAAAGGGATGAATCGTGATGTTGAGCAGGTTTATTGGCCAATTGCACAACAAATCCCAGGTCTAATAGAATGTCGCATGCTAACATATTTCATGTCACTAAACATAAATGTGCACAATCATAGTCACATTGAAAGTGGGATGTGGATTGCATATGGCAGGATTGGTTCCTCCTCATCATCATAGTAGGAGATATATTCTAATTGACGAGCTAATAAGTTAGCATATTTTAGACCTAGAAGCTTGCTCCATGTGAGGGTTTGGAATTAAGCGATAGTTGTAGCTAATCTCAGATTTTGTATTTTCTATATTGTGATGAAGAGGAGTGGGAACCATTTCCTAATAAATTTCGAAAGTTTAGTGGATGTGTGACTGATCTTGTCATTGAGTTGAAGAGACTGATGGAATCTTAGAATGTGTGGAATAATCATGCATGGTTATTTTTTAACAAGTGATCTAAAAGAGTAGGGGAACATGCAGACTCTACTCCATATCTAATTTGGTCTTGTCCATGTAGAGTCCAAGCTTAGCGAGCTTATCAACAATTTTGTTGCCACATCTCTAGATGTGATAGAGACGGGGGGCTTGAATTCGTAAAAGGAAAGGGGTGACCTTTGAAATCTAAAATTCACTTATCCAGCTACTAGAAACTTTGTAGGGATGGGTACCACATTCGAGTTTCTTTAAAATTGTGATAATTAGTTGAGAATATCCTTTAATTAGAAGCTCATGGTAGCCTTTTTGGAGTGATATTGTCAATCCTTGTTCTTGGTCCCAAATCTCTAAAACATTGTTAGTTGTGTACATTATTTCTCCTACATATATGTGGATAATTTTCCCCTAAGAATTGTGGAAAGAACCACCATATCTTTCTTTCCCAAGATTTCATTTAGAGGCACTATCAAATTTTAACTTGATGAAATGTTAAGGAGGAGGAGTCCACTCAGATAGGATGGATGGTACCAACACAGTGCGAGAAGTTGAGGAGAGAGAGATGGGAGGAGAGGCCCAAATTGCTTAAGATAAATTGTTCTCTTGGACAAAATTTCCAATATTTTGATGACCAATTCATGATGACTATTGTTTCCATTAATTTTTTCAAGATCAACTACAAAATAGAGTCAATCATGGAGTAAAGATTTTAAAAATGTGACTATTACATTACTTCCATAGTTCCCAGAGAAGAAAGCATGGGAAAATCTCTCAGGATTGATTTAGAACATGATTATGGAAGGGAGAGTCTCTCTAGTTTTCAATTATGGTAGCAATGTTTCTAGTTGTCATGTATTTCTACCAAGAGAAAGTGGTAAGTTGATGCTAAAGGGTGGAGGAGACATAGTAATTATTGAACAGGTGGCTAGAGTATTCATTGTTAATGTAGTAAAGTAAGCTTGTCCCAAGTGAGATACCTTTTCCAAAATAAGACCTAAAGGAATAAAGTGATTTTTGTCCAGTGCTTGAGATTTAAGAGCTCTTCCATTTACCTGAGGAATCAATGTTCTCTCCGTGAATGTAAATGTGACATGCTTCTTTGATGATGAAATTTACATAAGGCCCATAGCCCCATCTTAGAATGCCATCCCCAGTCTGAGGCTATTTGTTTCTTCTTAGAAGTTCCTAAGATACCAATGTGACTTCATTATCCATGAACGACCTTGAGAGTAAGGGGAGTAAGGATCCCAATAGCGGGGAACATGAGTAAGACCCCTAGAGATGAGAACATTTTTAATAGGTTGAGAGTGCTCTATGGATGATATCTTTAGCTATTTATTCCGAGAATCCTCCTAGAACATAATAGTTTAACCATCACAAAGCTCCCAAAATATATCATCCTATACCAAATTCTTGTTACTCCATGCATCATTCCATATGTGATATCCCCTAATTTCTCCCAACATTTGAACATGTTGAGAATTTGGGACACCATTAACATATTTATTCTTCAACATTATGTTGTAAAGAGTAGTTTGATTCTTGCGCTAGTGCCACCAAGTCTTGGAACTCTCTTACACCTCATTTTATTTCATTAAGAAAATAACCGTCAGTTTGGATCTTTCACTATCCATAAGTGTGTTCCAAAGCATCCCCTTGCATGTATAAAACCCGAAATATCCCAAGGAGAGTGAAATTCCTAGATCCCATGACTCAAAATCTTGTTTTTGGCTTCCTGCGCAATTCCCTAGTCAATATTTCTGTATATGCAGAAAGGTCCATTAGAAAATGCCCATAATTGTGCTCTGTATTACATTGTGGCCTGCACACATGACTTAACGAATGTAAAAATAAAAAGTAAAGTCTAGAGGCATTGTTAGTCATATCTTTCCCAACAAACGAGCTTCTAATGTGATCCAGGTGGATATTGGTGGCCACCTGCATATTCCACTTGGACCCCCACCATTGTTTCTTTTAGTTTTCCACTTTCCTTAATTGTAGCACATTTTACTATTTTTGGCAGTTTTTTTGGGTCTTGAACTTCCAGAGCCGTTTTGAGGCCCTAAACGACATTTTTTTTTGGCAATCTTCCTTATGGGATTTCATTGAAATTGAGTTTTCAGTTGTAGTCCTTGGAGAGATCTTTCCATCGAGCTATCATGAGCGTCAAACAAAGATAATATGACCAAGTTACGAGCCGGGGAAGTTAGCTACCCAACTAACCCCAATGGGGCTCATAAACTCTTGGTGTTACATCTCCTCAGGTTAGGATTGTGGTTGTTTAGGGTTTCTCTTATTGTTCAATAATAAGAAGGCCCTTGAGACTCATTGTAACTAAATTGCGAGGCATGTAGCCACCACATCTCTTCTCAAAGATAAGCTACCATCACCCAAGCTAGTCTCATTTCCATTCTATTTGTAAGAATAGTTCATTATTTGATATTAATGAAAGGAAGTGTTATTTTTGCTAGATCTATGTATTTATAGTTATATATGTAATTTGTTGCATTCCTATTTAAATTCAAATCAATGGTATCAGAGCAGTGTGCTCTTTCTTCGTTTTTCTTTGCATGTCCCCAACAAGGTCGGGATATAAGGAGTTAGCGCTCGAATTGGTCGAACCTTTGCAAGACCAACCTCGTAAATCTTGATGGCCTCTGATGGGGGTAGAAAATAAATACGAGGGAGCAGGAGATCATATCAAAATATTTCTCAAGGAGGCCCTCGAGAAATAAAGGAACACAATGATGGATAACTTTTCCCAGGTCCTTCAACAGTTGCCCACTGGCAGTGCATCCACATCCAACAAACACTCTAGAGGCTCTACACCTTTCAAGGTGCAAGTAAAATTTGACATTCCCATATTTGAGGGCCAAATATATGTAGTCGCTATAGACAAATGGATGAATCTAATAGAAGGATATTTTTCTGTTCATGATTTTTCCAGCTGATAAAAGATTACTTTTTTCTCTTCTTAAATCTACCCCCCACGTCAAGGACTGGTGGGAAACCTATTGTGAGCAGAAGGATGATAGTATGACCTCATTTTTTTTAGCCACTCCCACTTTGAATTCATTCCAGGACACCATCAAGGAGCAATACTACCCTATCGAGAGCTACGAGGAAAAATACATAAAGTGGACCACGTTGCGGTAGGGAAGGGACCAAGATGTGCCAGAGTTTACCATTTTTTTCATACCCTTCACACAAAGTTAGGTATCAAGGATTCTGAGAAACATTTGGTACTCAATTACTATGACTACCTACATAGATACATCCATGATGAGATGGAATTCGTGAACATCTCCTCGCTCGGCATGACATATTGATACGCTATCAAGATTGAGCGTAAGTTTAAACAGAAGAAGCAAGACTTTGGATTTCCAAACTAGATGTAAGGGAAAGGTACCCTGAAACCACAGAGAAAAGGAAAAATCCAATGTGGGATGACCAAGGAAAACCTGCTAAGGCCACAAGAAAACAACAACACTGCGAAGCCGAAGACGGACACCAGAAAGTGGTGTGAGTTCCATAAGAGCTCCACCTATAACACAAGTGAGTGTCAGGCCAAGCATTCACCGATGGCTGAGCTGAAGGCTTCAGAATCAAATGCATGTTCCGACTCATATTCAAGAGCCAACAAGGGGAATGACAAAGGGAGTCATATTATTGATGTGGAGCCCAATGCCACCTTCGCCACCACAAATAACTAGAAGGAGGAACCCGAAGATCTAGAGGAGGAGGAGCATCTCTTCCACTCCCAGATGTAGGTAAAGGGTTACCCGCTATAGTTCATTATCGACAGCGGGAGCCAAAATAACCTCATTGCAGCAGAGGTCATGAAGTGATTGGGCTTACTGCCCATAGCACACTCACAACTGTACACCATTAGGTGGCTTCACCAAGGACATGATCTGTACGTTAGCTAACAATGTTGCCTTCCATACAACATCAAGCCCTTCATGGATTAGGTATTATGTGACGTTCCTCCCCTTGATGTTTGCAATGTATTATTAGGCCAACCATAATTGTGGAAGTGACATGTTGTGTATGAGTCAAGGCCTCACGCTATTATTGTTACATTGGGAATAACTTGTAAATGATACTATAGGTAGCATCGCTTACTGCTATCTCACTAGTTACTGCAAAACAATGCAGTAAGCTCATTTCAAACACCAGGAATTTTGTTTTCCTAATGATACACCCTCAAGGAATGAAGAAGACGGTGGCCATGACCTCGCGATAGGACCCCTCTGCATGACAAAAATAGATGGAAAAGGTCATGGAGGAGTACAAGGACATCTTCACTTCTCCTGCAGGGGTGCCTCTGCACTGTTAGGTCAAGCACTCCATTGACCTGACCCTAGGTGCATCATTACCCAATGGACCAATCTATTGGTGCTCCATTTTGGAGAACATTGAAATCAAGAGGAAAATTGAGGAGCTACTATAGAAAGGTCACATTCAACTGAGTTCATCACTCTGTGGGAGCCCGATTGTGTTCATACAGAAGAAGGATGGGACTTGGAGATTCTGTATTGACTATCGGGTGTTGAACAAGATCACTGTTCCGAATAGGTACTCGATCCCACGGACTGATGACCTTCTAGACCAACTGAAGGGGGAAAAATATTTTCAGCAAGATCGACTTGAAGTCTGGATATCACCAGCTACCAATGAAACCCTCTCATATGTGGAAAACTGCCTTCAAAGGCAAGGAGCACCTTTTTGAATGGTTGGTTATGCCTTTCAGGTTTATGAATGCTCCTATAACCTTTATGATGTTGATGGATGACATATTGCAGCCATTCACCAACTCATTTGTAGTGGTATACTTGGATGGCATCTTGATCTTCAGCCATATTTTGGAAGAGCACCTCCACCACACCTGACAGGTTCTCCAAACACTATGGAAATACAAGTTGTGTGTCAATTTGGAGAAATACACTTTTGGCATGACCCGAGTTCAGTATCTAGGATACATTATTGATGAAAGGGGGGTGCATGTGAATCTATCAAAGATCCAATTCATTAAGGATTGTCCAGCCCCAACCACTTTGACAGATCTCCACAACTTTATGGGTATTGCCAATTTCTACTACAGGTTCGTGTTGGGGTTCTCTCATATCACTTGGCCCTTGAGTGAAGTCACCAAAGGAGGAGTGAAATAAAAATTATTTTGGTCTGAATCTCAACACAAGGCATTCAGAGAGTTGAAACATCACCTCTGCTCTACACCAGTGCCCACATGACTAGATTTGTAACAACCATTTGAGATCAAGACATATGCCTCTAACTATGCTATTGGGTAGTCCTTACTCAACACGGGGATCCAATGGCATATCAAAGTGAGACACTTTCAGACATAGTCATGAAGTATCCCACTTATGACAAAGAGATCTATTCCATTGTGTAGGCCTTCTGACAATGGAAGCATTACATTTTGGGAAGAAACCATCATCCACACAGACCACCGACCCCTGTAGTTCATACAAACACAATGTAGAATGATCGTCACCAGAAGTGATACACATACCTGCAATAGTTCCATTTGAATATCAAGTACAAGAAAGGAAACACAAATAATGTTGCATATTGCCTCAGTCGACCACCGATCATGGCATTAACCACCATGCTCAACTCTTGTGGGCACGAGACTTCTAATTGGCCACTTCTCTACAAAAGCGACCTAGAATTCAACCACACATACCATACGCTCTTGGAGCGTCAGGAAGTTCTAGATTTTCACCTCTAGGATGCTCTGTTATACCACCTGGGACACCTTTGTGTTTCTTCAAGCGAGCATGCGAAGATGATTTTGGAAGCACACTACAGTTAGGTCGTTGGGCATTTGGGGGTCGAGAAAATGGTGGCAGTACTATAGAAGTATTTCTTTTGGCTGAATATTTGAAAGGATGTTGGGAAGTACATTAGATCCTGCACTTCCTGCACCATTACCAAACTGACCATCAAGAAGCAAGGTCTCTATACTCCGCTGCCTACCCCTAGTCGACCTTGGGAGTCCATCTCCATGGATTACATGTCAGGCCTTCCTTCAACTAGGAATGGCAATGTCTATGTTCTTGTGGTTGTCGACAGATTCTCGAAGATGGCCATTATGGCGGCTTGTAAGAAGAGTATAAAAGTAGAACCCACTGCTAAATTATTCTTTGAACGAGTGTAGATACACTTTTGGATCACATAGTCTATTATTTCAGATAGGGACAAAAAGTTCCTTAGTACATTAGGGACAAAAAGTTCCTTAGTACATTAGGGACAAAAATTTCCTTAGTACATTTTGGTTCAGTCTCTGGTCGATGTTGGTCACCAAGCTCACTAAGTCCACAACTTTCCTTCCCCAAACTGATGGCTAGATAGAGGTTGTCAACAGGATGATCGTACACATTCTGCACATGTCCATCTCAAAGCATCCACGCCCATGGGATGAGAGCCTCCTGTATGTCTAGCATAGCTACAACTGGCTCTCCACAGTTTGACTGGCCATAACCATTTTCAGGCGGGCTTGGGATTCTAGCCAACATGTCCCATTGATGTGGCCATATCATTTGTAGTGACTCAGGAAAATTCGGCTCATGTCCGGTCTGAAGCTGACAAGGAAAATAGCTTCAGTGAGTACATTCAACACATCTACCAATAGGTCCATGACATATTAGACAAAGCCAATGCTAAGTACAAGCATTGGCATGATCAACATCGGGTGCCACACAAGTTCTAGGTTGGTGACAAAGTTTGGCTACATTTGTAGAAGGAGTGCTTCGTTGGGCCCCACCGCAAGATTCGCTCATTTCGATATGTGCCATAGACCATCACCAAGGCTATGTGAGATAATGATTTTGAGCTTAAAATTCCCCCATTCCTTGGCTTGCACCTAATGTTTAATGTGGATCACCTTCGACCATACTTTCCACCATTACTGGACACATCCAACATTGCAGATCATCTCACACTAACAAAGTTAAATCCAGACTACATGAAACAAGCTACAATTGATCGGATCATGGAAACAAGGATCAAGAACACTCACTAGTAGAATATCCAACTGTATCGAGTTGTCAAAGCCAGCCAACTCTTGCACCAAGGAAAATGGCTCACTAGGTACCAAGTTCAGCAGAAGTTTCCTCATCTCATGGAGGAACTCCACGCAATGGAGACCATTGCTTCCTAAGGGGGGACGAATGATCTAGGTGGATATTGGTGGCCACCCGCCTATTCCATTTGGACCCCCACCATTGTTGCTTTCAATTTTGGAGTTTCCTTAATTGTAGCACAATTTACTATTTTTGGTAGTGTTTATGGGTCCTGAACTTCTGGAGCCGTTTTGATGCCCTAAAAGACATTTTATTTGGAAATCTTCATCTAGGCGATTTTACTGGAATCACATTTTTAGTTGTATTCCTTGGAGAGATCTTTCCAATGGGGTATCATGTGTGTCAAATAGAGATAATGTGGCCAAGTTACGACCCCAGGAAGTTGGTTTCCCAACTAACCCCAACGGGGCCCATAAATTCTTGGTGTTACATCTCCTCGAGTTAGGGTTTTGGTTGTTTAGGGTTTTCTCTTATTGTTCAATAATAAAAATTCCCTTGAGCCTCATTGTAACTCAGTTGAGAGGCATGTAGCTATCACATCTCTTCTCAGAGATAAGCTATCATTGCCTAAGTTAGTCTCATTTCCATTATGTTTGTAAGCATATTTCATTATTTGATATTAATGAAAGGAAGCGTTATTTCTTCTCCATATTTGTATTTATGGTTATATATGTAATTTGTTGCATTCTTGTTTAAATTCAAATCAGAATGGATGCCTATGAAGCCCTGATCCCTCCCATCATGGACGTATGCCCTCTCTTTGTGGAACCCCTATCCCCCTATTAGCGGATCTCATCCCTTTGAAAATGGATCCCAAATTTCCCCTCCTTGGTCTATAAAGCTAACACAGGCCTGGGGATTGGGGAGGACTGTTGCAAGTAGGCTTATGCTACAGAAATAAGACTAGGAGGCTATTCATTCAAGGAGAGGGTTGGAGATTGTGTGAAGGGACCTGAAACATGTGGAGGAGGATCATAGCAATAAGAAAGGATCCAAAGGACCTATATAGTTCATTTTTTCATTCCTTCATTCCACATCCTTCGTCATTCCATCATTCCCTCCATTTTTGAACTCATATAGCTCAGTTTACAAGGGTTCTGTATTTTTTACAGGATTCCCTGTAAACGTACAGGATTCCTTGGAAACTTACAGGATGATCCTGTAGGAATTACAGTGGCTTGGGAATCCCAAGGAAAGTAACCCTAGAGTAAGGGGATGAACTTCTTATGTAAAAAAAATAAATTTCTACTTCACCATATCATCACCATGTCTCGCTCCACCATGATCACCCCTGCATCCATCCAATAAAGTCAGTTCCAAAAAAAAATTATTACAATTTTCAGAAAAGAAAAAAACATATAAAAGAGGATAAAGCCAGAGAACAAGGAGACAACACCTGAAAGCTATACCTCTGATTCACTAATCCCTAGACCCCTTCTCTACCCATGCCAACCATCCTAATGCTCTAGAAGTGAAGGATTGATTAAAAAATTTAAGGGAGAGGCAGCGACAAGACATCCTGTAGCAGCCTATCCAATAAAACAAAAAAATTCATAGGTTCCATTCAGCTTCAGCATGGAGATCCGGAGGTCATAGAAGCTCCTCTAAAGCTTAGCAACAACAATAGGATAATCAATATCACCATCCAGTACCTGCACATCAAAGAAAAACATCAAAGGAGGACAATAAAAAAGAAGAGAAAAACACATGTAGAAAATACACAACAAGGACTTCACTCTCCAACAAAGCAACATCAAGGCATCTCACCATAGGTATGTCTCTCGCTTTAACTCTCTCATTAGCATAATATGATCAAACATGTAGATTTGTGAAAGAGTTGGTTTAATAAGAAAAAGATGGCTAGTTAACTTGGCCACCTTCAGTTAGTCAATGAGGAAAATACAGTTAGTTCATTACACACGTGGCAGCAGTCAAGTCAGGAGAAAGGAGAGATGAGATCACAAGTGGTTAAGTTACGGATGCCCGAAGTGGGATTTGATTACGAGGTAAGGAGAATGATGATGTGGTAGTGGGACCAATGGTCCAAAAATGGATACTCGTACCTTGGTTTCCAGCACACCATCCCACTCAAATCACCCAAATGAGGAAATAAAACATTGATTCCCATGCATAGAAGCATTCAAAATCTCAAGGCTACATCAAAGCAAAGTTTCTCTTGGCACCTGAAGTAGTCTACAAGAAAGACAGTGAGCAGTTTTTTCCAGTGTAGGAGCACCTACAAGATCCCACAAGAAAACCTACAGTATCCTATAGGAGATCCTAGAGGATACAAAACAGACACCTACAGGATTGGCAATGAGCATTTTTAAAGGGAAAAACCAAAGGTTGGCTTCATCGTGCAGTGATAAGGAGGTAGGACTTATACCTTCCAACCTTTTCCAAGTAAAAATATATATAGAAAAGTCTTCTATTTTGTTGAAAATATTGCAGTCTAGGGTAATTATACACATAATTTTCATTTAAAATTCCTCATCCATTATAATTTGGTATCATACATATACAACCCTCCACATCCATCAGAGAAAAATGACAGGGGGATTTAACAAGAGGGAACACACAAACACAATGAGAATTCATTAGCATCCTCCTGTACTAGAGATATTCACAAGGCACGATTGGATAGGTTTCTTTGAAAATTTGAGGGGATATGATGATGAAGTGGCCAGAGACCTTTATCTCTCTCTCATACCACTGACTAGGACCCATGCCACTCCTATTGTGAAATTCCTCTATGTAGAACTCACCCCTGAATCATAGGTAGAATTACCACACTTCCTTTAGGGTTGCCTTGGAGAAAGGAAGATAAGGGTAACAACCAAATTGCAAAGAAGAAATTATTTTTGGAACGAGAGGAGGCAATGGAAGACAAAAATGGGGTCAGAAGAGAAAGCCTCCCATATCCTTGGAATGAAATTATCTACGACCCCATGAAGTATATATCATGTGAAGGTAGGTACAGTGTGGTATATGGGTACCATTTTAGGCTTCGCTAAGAGCTAAGGTTTGGAGAAGACACACCTCCTCAAAAATGACTAAGCATGCCCTACTTTCTTCTTCAATCAGTGATAAATATGAGCATTAAGGTGCAGCGAGGAAACCATCAACAACTAGCCCATCATGGGTTAAGACTTATCATAGAAGATTCCCTCCAAAACCTAAGACTCCCTATCACATGGGCAACTTTCAAAGACATGCAGACAGAGGAAGACATAAAAGCCCTTGAATATGACAAAAGCTACACTTCCAGTGAAAGGGATGAAGAATAAATAGAAAGGGATGAAGAAGAAACAAAGAAGGATGAAGAGGAAATAGAAGAGGAAGAAGAGGAAGAAAAGGAGAAGGAAAGTGGTGAAGGGACGTAGGAAGATGCAAAGGAAGAAACTAATGAACAAAGTGAGGAACTGGAGGGAGAAGAAGAGGAGAAAGACAAGAGTGAGAAGGAAAATGGAAAAGGGGAGACAAAAGACAAGAAAGAACAAGGGTCTACAATGAAAGGGAAAGAAGGGGAGGAATCACCTAGGGTATCTCTAGAGCCCACTGAGAAAGAGGCAGAAACTGCCCTCACTACCCTTAGTAACCTTATCAAGCAAAAAGGGAAGAGACAAAGACAAACTCTATTGTACTTAAGGACAAGAAAAAGTACAAGGATTAGGTAAGGAAAACATCAAACACCCACCAAGGTTCCTATTGTCATTGAAGACTCACCAAAATAGCATGAAACGATAGCTCCTCTTGTGAAAAGTCAAGGAGAAGGATCATTAGGACAAGCCTCTCCCAAGTCTCCTATCACTTATGTTAGGAGGCCTGTCACTAGATCTACCTAATGCAAAGGAAAATGTCTCCTATAGGAGACACAAAAGGACCTATAGGAATCAGAGGCCATCCTACAGGAAACTCTGCTAAACCTATAGGAAACTCAGAAATTGGACAAAGAAGGGATCATGCAGCAAGAAACAAAGAAGGAGGATCCATAACTGAGGGAACCTTATCCTCAACCCAACCTTGAATTCTACTACAGGTTCATTGAAGGGTGTAGGATCATTCCACATAAATTTCCATCTACTTATTCTTTGAGCTCGAGAAAGAAAGGGCAATAACACATAGGTGGATGCAAATTGCCAAATCTAAAGGAGTGGAGGACATGGGTCACATGGAAGAGAAAGTAAAGGAGATGGGAAGAGAATTGAGTAACCTAAGGGACAAAGAGGTAATGATGAAAACTCAGTTGGAGGAAGATAATGCATGGTTAAGGGGATAGGTACAAGAGAGAGAGAACCAATTGGCATCCATGGCTAGTCTATCCTTAGAGACAATCCAGTGTAGGATGCCAACAAGCTTCTATGCATTGTATCTTAAGGTATAGTGGTTGTAGTTCCAAATCAAAAATTAGCACAGAAAGGCACTATGCCCTTCCAAGATTATATATAATTCATTGATCTTGATGATCAAATCACATTGGAAGATAGAGATAAATTGTTCGAGTTTTACCTCCACAACTTGGCCTTGACTGATCTGAATGTGTGGGATCCAAATTCAAAACTAGGGAACTTACAATTGATGGCTTCGATGTCATGGATGAATCATGAGGAAGCAAGGGCTACAGAAATGAAGAAAGTAATGGCAAGAGAATAAACATAACCCCTCATGATAGGAGATGAGAAATCAAATCCACTGGTTGTCATTAGCACCCATTACTTGATTGCAAATGACCCTCAACTTGCACCTAGGTACCTTACTGCCCAAGAGAAAGCAATCACACACTTTAAGGACATGTTCAGGTTGTTAGGGGATGATAGCATGCAAGCTTGCCAAAGGATATGGAAAAAATTTACCTACATCTTGAAAATCATAGAGTACCATTCTCCTCAAAGAATGAGAAAGGCACTGAACATAACACCCATGTATAAGAAAGCTTTCCAAAGGCTCAAAATCAATTGGATTGGCTTGAGACTTTGTCCACCACTGCTCTTAGGAATGTTGGAAGGAAGGGAGAGGAAGAAAGAAAGTAGTGGGAGGAGATAGAGAGGAAGGCAAGACTCTATGCACAGGAAGAGGAAACTACAATAGAAGCATGGGATATCAGGGAGGTCACTAGAGAAATGAAAGACATGGATAGAGATTGAGTTTCTCAGAGGATGAGCAACACTTTCAGTAGGGGGGTGATGATGAGCCTCATCATTGGGTAACTATATGGACCTTAATACACCTCCTAGCTTATTCAAATCAACTCTTATCATAATTTCTTACATATTTTGATTATATTTTGTTTAATGAGATGAGTCAAAGTGAGATATTATGCCTAGTGAACTAATGTACATTGACTGTAGGTTTTTGAGAGGAAATCATGGAAATTTTGGCTAATTAAGATCTAAAACTCAAATGAGACAAGGAGGAGAGATTGTAGGAGATAGATCCTCCTCATTTACTCCTCACTCATTCGAATATTCCTCCATAAAATCACACTAGGTCAGAGTTACAAGCAGCCAAGTCATGAAGATCAAAAGGCAACCGATCTAGTGACAGTTAAAGAAATAGTTCATCTTGAGTTTGGAAGCCAAACCTCCCTAGATTTAAGGAAGTCATTGGAGACTTGAGTTGTATAAATAAGGAGGCCTAGAGCCTCATTAAGATTCGAATTTTGGATGTAAAAACACTAGGAATTTTTGAGTTTAAGACTTGTGGAAGACATTGTTATGTAACGTTTTGATTTGATAATGAGAATGACCATTTCCTTGATCCAACACTAAGTTGACTCATAGGGCTGAAGCTCTTGGGTTAGGTCCCAACCCTAGTAGTAAAGGATCCTCTTCTTGATTTGTATGCTTAGTTGATTTCATAGGTTAATGATTAAATTATCTTTAGCATTATTTTATTGCAAGTAGTTGCGGATTTGATTAGTTTGCTTCCATTTGTGCATTACTTCAGCAGTATCTTAGGAAGATAAAGGAATATCAAACAGCTTCCAGTAGGTGGATTTGGCCTCACTCCTCACTTCATGGATCATGATTTGTGGATAGAATTCCTATGCAACCCTAAAAAGACAAAATTCTGATTTCTCATGGAATTTAGGGTTTTCTGTTACATAAATCAGCATTTTACTAGTTTTCAGAATAGGATTTAATTGTCATTTCTGCTATATTCAGTCTTACATCAGATCTCATCAATGTTTCATATTATTCTACAAGTTTTCCCATGGATGAAATAGGCAGCTAGCTCATGAAATTCTGTTTTCCTTAGTTAATTGAAATCCTTCTTATTTACATGATTTATGGAGAAATATCAATGACTGATGTGGTGCAAGAGTTTCAGTAGTGCAAAGAGGTTTCATGTTCAACAAACCCATAATAACCTAATGCATCCATGGTCATCACTTTCTTTCACTAAATCCATCACTAAATTCATCATTCCACAAGAGTACTTCTCCAAGCTTGTTGATCAAATCCAACCATCTCCCAACTCTGGTTTTGAGCACTGAGGGAGTCCTAGGCACTCCCTTGCCTCATTTCATCCACCATCCACCTTCCCTAAGCCTTACATCACCTCCCAAATCCCTCCTCTTTCTCTCAATTGTATCCTGTAGGAATACAGGGGATCATGTAGGAGCATTAGGACATCCCGTAGCATGCATTAGGACATCTTATAGGTTGACTTGTAGTGGCCTGTTTTGAGGTTGAATTGTAGAAAGATCCCTTAGGAAGGTATAAAAGGACCCCTATCTGCCTCCTAATCCATCTGACCATCCACCATCATCCCTAATCCACCTGCCACATCACCAAAAGAGTTTAGCATTCACACTTTCACACAAAAAAAGACAAAAAATAAAAAATAGTTATTTTTCTCATTTACATGCACATCAATAGAATGTTTGATGTTTCAAAATGCATGCCTACGACAATAGGATTTCACATATGATAACTTAGTAGTCTCTTGAGGAAAAGACTCTCAGTAGTTAGATTAGATGAATGGTGTGTTTAAGCATTTGATTTTTAGTCTTTTCCTTACTACAGTAGACAAGATTTCTTTTAGTGTAGATTTTCCTTTTCCTCATTGGTAATCAAGCTTATTCTGAATCAATAGAAGTCTGGTTTGAAAAACCTTAGTGGTCTATTGCCGTCTTAGTAGTGACAAAGGTCGGACCCATCACATTTACTTGTGTATACAACACTGCCACCTCCAAGTTTGCACGAACCCTGAGTTGATAAAGTAAAGTTGGTAGGCCCAGGAGTTGTAGCATTCTTGCTACAATACTAGTTCTCATCAATGTGTTAGTCTTAGTATTTTAAATTATATCTTTCATGAATGATATTTCATTTTACTAATGTAAAAAGGATTGACGAGAAGAATAATCTATCTTGGCCATAGTACCATTGTATATAATGACATTCACACTAACTAGAGAGTGTAAGACCCATGAAAGCTTGATTTAGAAGAAGCTTGATCTGAAATGAGGGTTTAACAACTTGTTATGCTTACAATAACCTCCCCCTCCAAAGCTTAGAAATATATGGTCTAACTTATGATGAAAATTGAGGAATTAAGTACTTGAAACAAGTGTATGTCTTTGTTTATTTTTTATTGTTTAAGTTCTTTAAGTCGAGTTTCTTCTGCTGTTATTAAACACACATAATAGCCATATAATGCAGAAAATAAACATCAACTCATAACAACAAATTTAATCTAGGAGTTCACCCGAATATCGTGGGCTATGTCTCCTTAAGATTTTGTCATCTTGACTTGAATCTTTCGGATTATGGCAAAGTTTCTTTTACAAGTTCCACACTCAACTCCAAAGGTTACTAAACTAAACCAATGGGGTTAGAAAACCATCTATATCCCTGCCAGGGTTGTCATCACTTTGCAAACAGATCTAAGCTCCCTTAGACTTGATTCCTCAATCGGTGCACTGAGCTTCCCTGAACTTCTTGATGGAACTAACTCCTTCAGAATTATTCAACTACCTCTGAAACCTCTTCTACTATCTCTATTACATATCAGACATCAACAATAGACTATTCATTTGCTCAAAATTAGCATTGCATCACCGATCTAAGCGTTCCTCCACAGTTGGCACTGGGTTGCCTGGAACTTCCCTGTAGCATCTAGGCTTTTAGAAGTATCCAGATGCTTCTATAAACCCTTGCAATGGATTCATACTTCTCATTACAATTAGGAATGACTATTGGTTCATTGAGAACGAGTATTGGTATCTCTTGCAACTGCCTCCAACCCCTAGTGGCCCTGAGCTCCAAAATCTCCTTTGATGAAACTCTCCTTGAAGATGGCTTATTTAGCTTCTCTGGACTATTCCATTGGCTTCAGAAGGTTTCAATTAGCCTATATAGCCTCTTGTTTCACTCTCTTAGGTAAAAAAATGCCCCTGGAGTGCCTTTAGGTAGTTTCCCCTACAGATCCTCCACTAATTTTAGTTAACTGCACTTAACTGAAGTTAATTTGGCATGACTGCCCTTCTTTACCACTCTTCCAAACTAACCGTCAGACTTGGTGGTTACCATAACCATCTGGCATGCATGTGACCGGTTAATCTGTCGGTAGTTAGGGATAAGGCCATTAAGGCTGGCGATTTGTTGGCAAACGATAGACTCACGACATGTGAACAACTGTTATGGGGACTACTGGTAAACCTAACCCCTAAATATGCAACAGTTAAAACATAAATATAACATTGAACCATTATGTGTTAAGAAACATCATAGAGCGGAGTTAGTAACGTGTTGTGCTAGGTTGCCGGAGGTCACGGGTTCGATTCCGTCAGACCCGAACAAAATTTTACCATACGATTCCAGGGCCACGTTGCAGCCTCTGGGCTTGCAATGTGTCAGCGTCCAATTGCTCAGCCAAAAGGAATATTTTAGGGAATATTCCTTGGAATATTTATTTTTTAATATTTCCCAAAAACGAATTTATTCTTGGAAATTGCAGTTTACTGGACTTTTTCAAATTGTGATAAATCCTTCATACACTGTCAGTTTTTCAAACCATTCATGGCACTGGAATCAAGAAGACGATATCTATCTAGTAATTCAGGTTTAGCACTCTTTTGAACACTTTGAAATTTGAGCTTTCATTAAAGTCCTGGATCAATATATGATCACTCCTCCCCATTTGGAGAGTAGATGAGAGTACAACACCCTCTTCTTTTAGCCTCCATACACTTGCCTTGCATGGCTAGTGCGTTTGAACCAAAAATCAAAGGTAGTCAGCACTTCCCTTCCTGGATGCACTTGTCCTCCGATTAGGAGCTGTCTTCTCTAAACTCATTCAAAATGTACAAAAGGTAGCTGGACATTGCTTCCAAGCCACTTCCATGGTGACCTTTTGTTGCTGCAAATCTTCTTTAGCAGACGATGTTAGAAGAAGAAAATAACTTGATGACATAAATCCTTGCTCCATTAAAAGAAACAAATTTCACATCATGTGAATAATCATCATGTCTTTACATCTTGTGTACAAATTATCGACTAAGTCACAAGCCGACAAAAAACATGCCTTTTCAAACATTTGACCCTTCAAGTCAAGCATGTACAAAATGAATTTTAATGATTCTTTTACAAAGATGAAGCACTTCATTGTTATCTCCCTTCTACAATCTTGGAGACCAAATCAACTTTTCCAAGTCGACATCACATTGCATGCATGTTTAAACAAAACAATATGATGGTTGATATCTTTCCATCAAGTCAATTATATACATGTTCAAATAAAAGGAAATCATTAACATCCCTGTTTTCATACATATCATTCTTATGCATGTATTCGATTCTTCAACTTTCTCTTAAGTACAATCATAAGTACAAGATCCTCGATCACATGTACATGTACTTTCAAAGCTGAAATGAATATATTTTTACTGCAATAAAGTGAATCTACATGCTCAACTTTTCCATCCTGCAACTTGCATTTCATTAGCAAAGAAATGTGTCAAATCAAAAGACATGCAACTTTAATTGGATAAGAATTCTAGCCATTTCTTACCAATCCACACCAAAGGTGCTTCTTTTAATTGCACATCAAAATCAACATGTGAATCATCTTGACACACATCAATGATGGAAACTTCCTTTCCATTCTTTCCATTCTCTTTTTCTGCGTTCTTCAAATTTCATGGAAGCATTGTTGGATTCAAAGTCCAACACCTTTCATCAATATGTCCTTGATTATGGAAATAAGTACAACACATGTTCATATTCTTGATAGCATAATTTTCCATTTCCAATGGACCTTTGGCTTTTTGCCTTATTTCCTTCAAAAGTTTCATGTATGTAGCCATTCTCTTCCAACATCTAGAAACACTATGGTTAAACAGACCACAAAAGGAACATGCAATTCTTTTCCAATGCTTATGTGGAAATTTATCATGCTTAACATAATCAAAAGAAGTGTGATTGAAATCAGATTTATACCTTTCTCTTTCACCTTTATTACCTTCATGAGGAGGTGAATCAAATGAAGAAGTGGCCCCCTTTGGAACACCATCAATCTCTTCAATGGTTTTAGAGCTTTCACAACTTTCTGGTTCAAGTGTATGCTTATGAACAACTTCTTCCTGCAAATGATGTTTCAAACTATTGCATTCCCCAAGGAGAAAATATTTACAAACTTGAGGTAGGGAACCTGAAATGAAACTCCTTCTAGGAACTGTTTCAATTTCCTTCATGACTGCTTTGAAACTTTCTCCATAAGATTGTCCATAGCCAAGACCCAAATACTTAGGCATTTCCTCAACCATTATTGGCTCAAAAATGCCCTGTGCATGTTTTCCCAATCCTTTTCCTTCATAGCCCATTTTTACATCAACTTGGACCATATGCCTCTTGTATGTTTTTCAAAAGAACCAACATAAACATTCTTAGAGGAAATTGAAGACAAACTAGAATTGTTTACCTCTTCTTCAAGCTAATACTTGACTAAGGCTTCATTGGAAACAAGTAGTTGTGTCTCCAACTCATGCATCCTTTTCAAATCCATATTTGCAATATGAAGTTGTCTCTCCATTTCCTGCAATTTGTCAGAAAGAAACTACTTCTCTTCCTTCATGGAATTGAACTACTCTCGAAGTTCAATGCTCATTTCTCTTACCATATCCATCATGATGAACAAGTATTTCTTCATGTCTTCATCAAAGAATCTTATGAAAGAGGAGGATTTGGAAAACTCACTTGTAGAAGTTTTCATTATAAAAATGAACAAAGAACTTCAACAAAATTTACAAAGCTTTCAAAGAACTAATAACAAATTGCTAAACTAAGTGGCAGTAGAATCAAATTTTTATTCAAGCATCCTTTTGCAAATAAACCCTCTTGTGCTTTAAGGGTTTCCTTGAGGTCCTTTGGGTAAGGAGAATTCCTTCAACCATTCTTCCTTCTTGTCCTCTGCTGGACTTAGCTTATTAGTAGCTTTCCCTTCACCTTTGCAAACTCAAACAGTAGTCAGTTTATAAACAATCGAATAGTAGCATCCTTTTGTTGGGTTGTGTTATATTCTTTCCACATAGTTAACAGGGAGTTTGAGGGGTACCCGTAACCCCACTTTATGGGGTCCGGGCCAGCGCCCTGGAAAATTTTGGTTTTGGACCCTATGTTAGGTTGGGCAGACCCACCTATGGTTTTGTGCATGA
>APFE031046765.1:267790-292934 GCA_000404065.3 Pinus taeda | reverse complement strand
GGGGCGGCAGCTCCCCCTGTCCGGGGGGTTTGAGGGGGGTGGGTAGCCCCCCTCTACGGGTTTCGGGGCAGCGCCTCGAGAAAATTTGGTTTTGTGCATGATTTTCGCACATGTTTTTTGGACGCGATGGTTTTTCAGTCCATGGTTTTGGACGCGATGGTTTTCAGTACATGGTATTGGATGCTTCGGCATGTATAAATATGTATTGTAACATTGAAAGGAAAATAATGAAAAATCAAGCTGGTAGTCTCCGTTTTGAGATCTAGTGGGAAATCTCTGTGTATATGTGTTTTATGTGTTATGCTCTCGCATTTTTATTTTTCCTGTGATTTAGAATTCGTATGCAGGTAATTTCTGTACGGGGTTAAAATATACACAAACTTTTCGGAATTCTTTTATAGACATCTTTCCTGTAAACACAATTTCCAATCCAACAATAAAAACAATTGAGGTATATCCTAAAAAACATTTAAACATTGGGAACCAGTTGCAATCAACACAAGAACAAGAGGTAATTGCATTACTACAAAAATACTCAAAAGCATTTGCCTAGGATTATACTGATATGCAAGGAATCCATCCTAGCACATGTATCCACCACATCTATACAGATGATCAACTCAAACCTGTAAGACAACCTCAAAGACGAATGAATCCTATGATGAAAGAAATAGTGAAAGAGGAAATGCAAAAATTATTAAATGTTGGATTCATCTATCCTATTTCAGATAGTCAATGGGTTTCTCCATTGGTTATTGTACCAAAGAAAAATGGAAAGTGGAGGGTATGTGTAGACTATCGGGAATTAAACAAAGCCACATTAAAAGATCATTTTCCTCTACTAATCATTGACCAGGTGTTAGACTCTTTGGTTGGAAAGAAATTTTTCTCTTTCTTGGATGGGTTTAGCGGATACAACCAGATTAGAATAGCAACAAAAGACCAAGACAAGACAACATTTACTTGCCCATGGGGAACCTATGCATATAATGTTTTGCCATTTGGTTTATGCAATGCACCTGCAACTTTTCAAAGAGCAGTGCTTGCAATATTTGTTGATCTAGTCCATGAATGTGTAGAGGTTTACATGGATGACTTCACAGTTTATGGAAACACATATAATGATTGCCTCAACAATCTTGAGAAAATTTTGAAAATATGTATAGAGACAAATTTGTCATTGAGCAGCGGAAAATGCTATATGATGTTGACAGAAGGTATAGTTCTGGGACACCATATTTCCGCTTCAGGAATTAAGGTGGATCCAGCCAAAATCCAAGTCCTAGTTAACCTGATGCCACCTACAACACAAAAGGAGGTAAGAAGTTTCTTGGGCTATGCAGGCTATTATAGACGATTCATTGAAAACTTTAGTAAAATAGCCCAACCTCTGTTCAAACTATTAGCACGAGATGTTGAATTTCAATGGACAAATAGTTGTCAAAATGCATTTCAAATTTTAAAAGAAAAATTGTCAGTGGCACCCATTCTCCGTGGGCCAAACTGGTCTTTGCCATTTCATATTTCCACTGATGCATCAGATACTGCGATAGGTGCCTCTCTTGGGCAGAAAGAGAATTTCTTCAATTATGCAATATACTTTATAAGTAAGAATCTAACACCGGCATAATTGAACTACATAGTCAGAGAGAAAGAAATGTTAGCCGTCATACATGTAGTAAATAAATTCAGGCACTATATAACAGGATATCAAGTTTTCATTCATATAGATAATTCAGCAATAAAATACTTGATGAATAAACCCATCACCAATGGAAGAATCACAAGATGGTTACTGTTATTGCAAGAATTTAATATCACAATACAAGACCGGCCAGGCAAAGAAAATCAAGTGGCTGACTTTTTGTCCCACATACAATCACCTGACGACCCAAATCTAGTTGTAGACAACTTTCCAGATGAACATCTGTTTGCCATAACAGTAAAAACACCATGGTTTGCGGACATTGCAAATTATTTGTCATCTGGAAAATTTCCAACTGAATTCACTAGTAAGCAAAGAAAGAAAATTGTTATAGAAAGTTCTAGGTATAGTTGGGTAAATGGTGATTTATTTTATACTGGTTCAGATCTAATGATTAGAAAATGTGTGCGAGAAGATGAAATATTAGACATTCTGAGAGCATGTCATGATGAAACATGTGGTGGTCATTTTGTAGACAAACGAACAACATATAAGGTGTTGCATTTGGGCTATTACTGGCCATCTATCTTCAGAGACTCTAAGGCATATGTCAAACAATGTGACACTTGCCAAAGAACAGGGAGACCAATCACATCAGGTGAGATGCCGCTCAAGCCACAGGTCCTCATAGAACCATTTGAGCAGTGGGCACTTGACTTTGTTGGACCTATTAATCCACCATCAAATGGAAAGAGATACATCCTAGTATGCACAGACTATGTAACCAAATGGGTGGAGGCCAAAGCAGTGAGCAGAGCAACAGAAGATACCGTGGTCACCTTTCTCTTTGAAGAAATCTTTGTAAGATACAGAGTACCTAGACAGCTTGTAACAGATCAAGGAACACAATTTACATCAAAGCTAGTATGATATCTAACAGAGAAATACAAGATCAAACACAGGAAGTCTACACCATATCACCCTCAAGCAAATGGTCAGGTGGAATCCACAAATAAAGTCCTAGAAAATATCATGACTAAAACACTACAGCTGAATAGAAGAGATTGGTCTGAAAAGTTAAAGGATGCACTATGGGCCTACAGAATCACATGGAAAAACACAACTAGTTTTAGTCCATATCAATTGGTCTACGGCAAAGAGGCCTTATTGCCTATAGAGTTTCAGATACAAACATATAGACTAGCAGCTGAACTAGGGCTGGACCTGACTGAAGCGCAACAACAGCGGAGTATGGAATTGAACCAATTGGATAAGCATCGTCAACAAGCTATAGAACATACCACATTGATGCAACAACAAAGAATGAAGTGGCACGACAGATATATCAAAACAAAGACATTTCACAGGGGAGACTGGGCCTTACTTTTTGACTCCAAATTCAAAGACTTCAAAGCAAAGTTTACGACACACTGGCTCGGCCCATATGAAATTGAAAAAATCTTTGACAGTGGAGCAGTAAAGATCAAGACAATTGACCATGAATCCACCTCATTTGTAGTGAATGGACATAGGCTCAAAGTTTATAATAGGCCTATCAGTAAGGAAGCATTTATGAAACAACTGGTAGATGAAATAGGACTGGAAATTATGGAACACCAGGCTCAGCCATCTTCTAGTTTTGTAGATGAATAAAAAAACAAATATATAAAAAAAAAGGAGAGAAAAAATAAAAAACATATAAAAATAAATAATTTGTTTGCTAGTGAAAACCAGGAAACTGGCACCAAGCAAACACGAATTCATAGGGAAAAACCAGGGCAACTTGAACTCTATGAATTCTATATTCTTGTTCTACTATTCTCACATAATTTCAATGCAGGAAACTCTCCACACACAACTGACTTGAGGACAAGTCAAATCTTCAGCAAGGGGGAGCATTGCATCAGAATTTTAGCTGGAAAGATGAAGTATTAATAGAACTTGTATTGTCAACATAGGGACCTGAAGCGAGAAATTATTACAGAGGGACCTGAAGAGACCTTTCAATGGCAAAAAAACATGCACATATTCCATAAGCATTGCAGAGGGACCTGAGTTACGACATTATTACAGAGGGACATGAACAATTCAAGAATCAAATCATGGAGAACAAGGAGCAGCAATAAAAGTTTACTTTTTAATCCATCTACAACATTTGATCAATTGATTTCGTTCCACTTGTATAGACATCATCCAAGGGAGTATATGTATAGTCATTTTGTGCTTGAAATTCAATTTTTTTTAGAAATTTTTAGTCTTTGATCAAGTTGAAGTTAGTACTTGAGGATATTCATTATCATTCATATCCTATATTCTATAACCCCTATACATCATACTCCACTTCATCCATACACATCCCCTATAAATATTCCCTATAACCCTAAGTATTTTTCTTTAGAAGCATAAAGACCAAGCTAGGACAACTTTTTCAACCTGCACATACAATTCAAGCATTAGTAATGGTGATTATTTTAAACATGACCTAAGATGGTCATTTTAAAATCATAAAAGTGTGCATATAGGCCAAAAAAAATCATGCGCTATAAGGAAATCAAAGTTATATCATATCAAACTATATACCATAGTTCAAATAATGAATGCGCTATAGTCATTTATATAAACCCAACACGCATATGATATAAGGTTAATATATGTGGTATATAAAACCGTGGAGCATAACATATGGTATATGTTATAAGTCATAAGTGAAGGCATAAAACACGCATATGATGTGATATGATATATGGTGGACGGCCGCGTGCAAACCATATGGCACAACTGTGCATATAAGCATTGCGGCAGGGTGAAGAAATATAATTGCATATATATATCATTGCAATACCAAGCATACGACAGAGGCAATAATGGTAAACAAAGCAGCAATGAATACAACGTTACACCCAAAACGACAAACGGCCAGCACATAGGTACGAGCTCAACACGGTGGCATGGTAACGGGTTGTCATTGGGCAATACACTGTGCAGGAGAAATGCGCATACAACCAATTTGAAACGATGATTTGGCCATCCTCATGACACAGTCGGGCGACTGGTCAATAGGACGCCATACCTCTCCAGCACCAATGAATAACGTGCATAGTACACCATGAAAACGGTCATAAAATGACCAGCGGTTCTTGCACTATTCAACCTTGTTCCTCATTGCAAAAAAAGCTCAGAGCGATGGTGTTTGGCACTGTGAGATGGTAAAAGGAAATTGAAACGGGCCTGGGATGATATAAGAAGGGAAATTGCCTGAATTTAGTGCTGAACGATCGGGATCCAGTCAGGTAACAGTGAGTTTGTTTACGCTTGGCGATTGTGGGATGTGTGTGTGTAAATTGCCTGTAATTAATTGTTAAATCTTTTGCCTTGCCACCAGTCCACTTGACCGAAGTAACAGGGATTTCGAGCGCCATTTTACACTCCACAGCGCTCGTTGAAAACCAGGTAATGCTACAAACCGGTCCTATCTCCAGCAAAACTTCAGTTGACATCAGTTAAGGGATATGGTGATAGGATTCAATGCGTGAATCCTGGCATAGAGCATTAGTTAACAACGCAACGTTTAAAGTTTAAACATGTTGCATGCACAACACGTTAGGGGTTTAGGATTGTATGTGGAGTGTTGTGCACCAAAAACGGAGTGTTAATTCATGAAACAGGGAGGCAGAGTCCATGTTATAGCGCCGAGGGTTTGTTTAAATGCGCGCTGTTGGTCGATTAACCACTGTTTTAACTACACATCCTTTGCTGCGCATTATCAGTGATATATGGTCTCTGTTATGAACATTTGTGTGCCCATGCGCGTTGTTGTTTTCATTTATACCGAAACAGGGGATTGAAAATGTGAATGTTTGGTTGCCAAAGGGAGTTTGATTGTTGAGCCATTTAGAACTAAATGCGCTGTGTTTATATTTTATCATCTGTGTTTTGAGGCCGAGAATATGTATTTAATCTTCAACCTTTCATGCTGAGGCCGAGAGCCTTTTTACGGATTTTGTTGATATAGCCGAGCGCATTTTTGTAATTTTTATGATGAGGCCACAAACATGTTTTCCAAAATTGTGTGATACAGTCGAAGGCATTTTTGCAAATATTTTTAATTAGGCCGAGAGCATTTTGGAAATTTTGTTTTTCAAAACAACTTTGATGATGAGGCCGAGAGCCATATGCATGCAAAACACCCCCTTAGTTTTCTTGGCTTTACATACACAGTAAAACGATGGTTTGATTTTGGCAATAATACAAGGCGATGAGCATACATGGACATTGTTTGCATGTATATTTTGTTTTCAAGAACAGAGATCAACATATTAACAAGAGGTATACAGGTGTTTGTTTGCATTGAACAGGGAATTAAAACAGTGTTGTTGCAAAGAAAAGAATACAACAGAGGTTAAGGAAGTCAGAATTAAGTTGAGTCAGAGGAGGAAGGTAAGCTTCTTTGTTTCCAAAATTTCATTTTAAAAGAGAAATAGTCATAAATTTTTATTGTTGAGATGAAATTAGTAACAACAGAAGCATACATTCATTGGTTTACAGACACAATGACAGCCCGAGTAGAGCCAAAATTTTAGATAGAAAGCTGGGGGAAGGAAACTATAGAAAAACTTTATCAAGCGAGGATGATAGGCATTTTACAAAAATGTGATGGCCATTCTGAAGGGATAACCAAGGACTTTATAAACAATTTCAGTCAGGACCAGACACGAGTAGGGGAAGTCATTATTCCTGTGACCCAGGAATACCTGTCCAAAGCCTTAGATTTGCCAATGATATGAGAGAAGTATTAAAAAGGCCTACACTTTAAGGAGAAAGCATGGAATTTCTTTCTTGAGAAAAACCGGAAGGGGACATTTGATAGGAAAAAAGGGATACCGAGAGAATGGTTCAATGAACCATGGGGTGAATTGGTCTTGGTCATCCAGAAGTTTTTGACTTGTGATAGAGGATATAGCATTGCCCACTTGTATCATGTCAGGCTTCTACAGCATATCAAAGGGGAGGATAGGATTAATTTACCATATTTCCTATATAGGATCCTTTTGAGAATGATTGAAACAGTGAAACAGGAACACAAGCCTAAAGCATGTCAGATTTACCACCAAGGATTGATCAAAATCCTAGTTGAGTATCAGGTGAGATCACAGGGCATAGTATGGAGAGAATTCATGTCCAAAAATCATTTTACTAAACAGATTAATGAAGCACAGGACAAAATAGAATAGGAAAATAGAAGCTTGATGAATTCACCCTTGTATCCCAGAACAAGAGCTAGAAATATGGCCATGCATGAAACTGAAATATCTGTTATGTATATTCCTAGAAGGTTTAGGAATAAGAGTCCCATTGACTTAGACAAGGAAGTAGAAGCATATTCTCCAAGAAAACAAGAAGAAAATGGCATTGCACAAGAAGTCCTTGAAAGGGATTATTCATATGATGATGCAGCAATAGCATCATTAATGAAAACAACACAAGGTTTTGAAAAAGAAATCAATTTGGAAAAAATCCAGGACTTAACTGATCAATTGGAAATTAGAAAAATCCTAGAAAAACAATTAACAGAGGAGAACAAGGCACATAAGAAGGATAATGCTAAGTTGGCCAAAACAAATGAAAATTTAAAAGAAGAATTAGGGAGACTGAAAAGGAGAAATTAGCTACTTTCTAAGCAAGCATTTAAATGGCGAAAAGACAAAAATATGTGGCAGGCAAAATATGAGAAACAAAAGGTTAAAGCAGCTTTGTTCAAGGAAAGGAATGAATCAGGATTGGATTGTTTGGGCAAGGAAACATATATAGGTACAACATCTACTACAGAAGGAAGAGGATCCAAGAGGAGTAAGCAAGCATGGGGACATGCTTGATGATAAGCAAGGGAGAGATGTTGGGCCTTAGTTTTGGTCTTACTTTGCTCTAAGAAACTTACTAATCCATCTATTTATCATCCATTTTCACTTCATTCATTCCATTTTGATGTATATTTGATATCCATTCAGTTATTTAGCTTTAATTTGTCAATTTCTAAAGTTTTTATGAAAGTTTGATTTTAAGTGCAAATTTGGCATATTCAGAAATTCTCGTAATCACTCTATGGTTGATGTGGTTGCAGGACACTTGGGCACGAATTGAATACACGAATGGAAATCTTGGGAACTAGTACTAAGCCACCTATGCTTGGTTCAAACAGAACAAGCTTTATTAGGCCCATTTGGTGCTAGTCAATCATGACTAGTCATTCAGAAATCCCATAGAAATAGGGCAGTTTTGAGATTCTATGGGATTGGTCATATTTCTTGGGATGGGAGTAGTGAATTCGACTTGGATAGATGGATTAGAGTAGATGTGTTTGTTAGAGTGAATGTAGATCAGTTTGTTTCATGAGACTTCTTATTTAAGAGCCACAACTTTGATGGCTTATGTATTGACTTATTATACTTTTATGATGTGACACTTTCGGATTTAGGAGTTAATTTGAAGACTTGTGCTATTATTATTTTGCTACTCAATGCTATGGATGTGTAATTTATTTGAGCTTCTGATATCACCTCTCAAGTGTGCAAGGCAAGGGTGGAGGGCCCCCACTCCAAGCTAAGTACACTTCCTTGTTAACTAGTTTCATTTCTTGCAATCTGTTTAGTGTAGAACTGGTTTTTCAAGCTTTATTTCAGATTGCTTTATAGTTCATGCATGGTGATTGATTTCTTTAGTTCTTATCTTATTCATCACTTTATTAAGTTGAAGAAAAACAAGTGTTCAAGTTGAGCATCTCTTCTACTAAAATGATGAATTAAAACTAGTTTCTTTGGTTTGGATGCAAGTAATTTCTTATTGTGATTTTGGTTTTTGAGATGAATAAATTATGATGAAATACTTTATGTGTCTCTTAAGTTAAGAGCTTCTTTCATTAACAATTTATCCATCTTAAGTTCTTGATTTCAATCTTTGATTCACTAAGTGGTAGTTGAGGCAAAGGTGGACTTCTTGAGTCAAGAACCATCTCAATATTTTTCCTCTACTTTAAACTAATTGAATTAGAAGTTGTAGGATGTATTGCTTTAAGCTTTTGAATAACTTATCTTTCAAGGTTTGTTTAAATCTGATCTTCACATATAGTGAACTTTCCTCAAAGCATAAACAACCCGGATTGATAAGAAATAGTTGTGTTAATTTAGGTACATAAATTAGCTCAACACATTGATTACAACATTGTGGATGATATTAAGAAATCTCGAGCTAATATCACATATTTTGATTTGTTAAAGTTAACGCAGTAGAGAGATATGCTCTTAAAAGATATGAATGAATGGAATTCCAAATCTCCCACCATTTCGAGCAGCCAAACCCAGAAGTCGACATCTAGACCCGTTAGTACCTCCAGTACATCCCAAAAGCCACCAGCCATGGAAGCCACTCTGTCAAAAATGAATTGAACCCCCAAGATGCTAGTGTGGCCATGATAGGAAGGAAATCAAAATCCATGACTCCCCCTTTCCTTATCACATTTGAAATTTTCAACATGAATGTACACAATTTCTTGGTAGACTTAGGTGCCTCGTCCACTATAATGCCTTACACTGTTGCTAAAATACTTCATGCGATCCGTGAGAAAACTGGAACTCAATCATGCAATTAGACAGGACAAATGTGAAAGCAATTTGGGAATTGAAACATGTATTGATTCAGATGACTACTAAACCACAATACACACAAGTCATTGATATAGTTGTAGACGACATACTCGAGGCTTATGGAATGTTGCTTAGTAGGGATTGGTTAGCAAAAATGAATGGATATTTCTCAACTGATTGGTCCCATCTTTTGCTGCCTCAGAAGGGAAAAGGTGATATGCTGAGAGTTGATCGAGAAACATACATGAAGTATGTAGTGACGAATCTAAACGGTCCCACTGAACATGTAATGTTTATCAACTCTATCCTTGGGAATTATAGTTTTAATGTTTGTGCCACAAAAACTTGTTTTGAAGAATTCCATGCAGAAACAATTGAAGGAATTGCAACAAACACACAGTTGGAAGCTCTCCCCTATAATCCAATTGATGAACCACCTTGTAATATAGTAGATGATAGAACTACTTTCATAGGAAGCAATTCAATTGATGTAACACTAGAGTCTACATTTGGACACTCTATTTGATGGCTCTAACTGCCTTGAAGGTGCAGGTGCTAGGAGTGTTCTCGTTGATCCACAAGGGAACCAACATCTAATGGCCAGCTGGTTGGAGTTCATGTGCACCAACAACATGGCAGAATATGAAGGCTTGCTACAGGGCCTAAAAAAGGCCATTGATATGAAGGTAAAAAATCTTAAAGTTTTTGATGACTCACATATAATTGTGGACCAGGTAAGGAAGAGGATACACAGCAATTTTCCACACCTAGTAAGATACCAACATGAGGTATGGAACTTAATTGACAGTTTTGATTCCTTCAATATCACATACAGACCTCGAGGATAAAACCAAGATGCCAATTTGATGGCGGGTATGGTTGCAAAACTTTTGCCTAATTTTCGATTAAAGAAGAATAAATGTTATGTTGAATTGATTTTTAGACCATCCTTGCTTGATAACATCTCAAACTGGCAGGTGTTTGAAGATGATGAGAAAATCCTAGAGTTCTTGCACTACGAGAAGACATTCAAGAATGTAGTCATCGATGAAAAAGAGCATGACAGGCTTATGAATGAGAGGGAAGGTGAGGAAAAAGATCAGTTAAATACAATTCCCAAGTCAGTTGTTAAGATGGAGCACTTGTATGACTTGTATGATCAATTCAAAAAGCCAACTAATTGCAAAATGCATAGCTCATCCATGAAGTACGAATAGGTCAACCTTGGAACCAAAGGAGACACAAAAATTGTTAATTTGGGCTTGGGGTGCTCTCCACAAGAAAAGGCTGCATTTGTTAAGCTATTTAAATAATACAACGATGTCTTTGCATGGACATATGGAGACCTAAAAACATTTGATACCAACATTATGTAGCATGTAATTCCTTTGGAAAAGGAGGATAAGCCCTACCAACAAAAACTTCGCAAGATGCATCCAAGCCTGGAACTATTGGTGAAGAAAGAATTAAACAAAATGATGGATGCTAAAATCATTTTCTCGGTTAGGCACACCCACTGGGTAGCTAATCTCGTGCCAGTGAGAAAGAAAAATGGAGACATTAGGCTATGTATTGATTTCAAAAACCTGAACAAAGCATCGCAAAAGGATAACTATCCTGTCCCTTCTATGGAACACATTCTTCAGTGTGTTTCTGGGTCTAAAATGTTGTCCCTATTAGATGGGTTTTCAGGATATAATCAAGTGTTGGTATCTAATGGGGATCAGCTGAAGACAAACTTCAACACTAAATGGGGCACTTACGCATATCGTAAAATGCCTTTTGGACTTATTAATGTGGGTGCCACATTCCAGAGAGCCATGGACATAGCTTTCCGAGGATTGATCAATAGATCAGTAGTAGTGTACATGGATGACATTACTGTGTATTCATATCGCAAAAGGGATCATATTTATCACTTGAAACAAATTTTTGAAAGATGCTGAAGTTATGAAATATCATTGAATCCCAAGAAGAGCGTCTTCGCAGTCACAGAAGGGAAACTACTAGGTCACATCCTCTCTAAAGAAGGGATTTTTATTGATCCTGAAAGAATAGAGACCATCATGAGAATAAAAACCCCTGCCAATAAAAGGGCAATGCAATATTTCTTCGGGAAGATTAATTTCGTTAGGAAATTTGTCTCAGGTTTCACGGAAATAGTGCATCCCATGCAACTAATGATGAAGAAAGACGTGGTGTATAAGTGGCTCGATGAAGCCAAGAAAGCGTTTCAGCGAATTAAAGAGGTCATCGCAGAGGCCCCTACGTTGGTTAGTCCCAATTTCTACAAGTAATTCCTCTTGTACATTTTCACTTCTAATGTTTCATATGCCACAATCCTCACCCAAAAATATGACGAGGGCAACGAAGTCCCCATTTCCTATATGAGCTCTAATCTCCAGGGAGCAGAAATGAACTACCAGACATGGAGAAACAAGGATTTGTGGTTTTTAAGGCCATAAAAAACTTTTGCCCTTATTTATTAAAGACCAAGACTAAAGTGATCGTTCCCCATCCTGCTGTAAGAGCCCTCTTCTTGTAGAAAGAAATGGGTGAACAGAGAGGAAAATGGATAACCGCACTTCAAGAATATGACCTCGAGATTAAGTCGACAAAGATAGCTCGAGGGTAGGGACTGTGTGAGCTCGTAGCAGAAGCCTTGGTGGGGAAAGTAGGGGCGTCCAAAGAACTAGAAGCATAGAACTTACAGAATGCAAAAGTGGAATTTAGGGAGGAACCCCTATGGATTAATGAAGCGCTGATGTGTGAGCATAAAGTGTCGGAAGCCCTTTTGGATCCTGAGTCGTGGTATTACGTGTAGAAATTTTGAATAATATGACACATATTTACATAGATTATCCCGATTATACACTATTGCAGAATACATGCATAATACATAACCTCCTCTACGTTGATCATCAATTTACATAATCATAAACAATAACATGCGCACATAGAAGCATCAATCACACATATCAACACAGTATTTTCCCGGGGAAAGCATCTCGCTAAAAACCCCAACTCTCTATACATTATATTGATTGAGAACATGTAACAATACATAGTACAATACTCCTCACAAGTATCTAGCACTATCTCCACCTATTACACACAATACAACTCAGATCTGATCTTCAAATCTCCTCCGCTACTTGCCTGCCTCCACTGCACAATACCTGCATGAGAATGAATGATAATGGCTCAAGCAAACTCGTATTTACTTGGAAAAATCACATGAACACAATCTACAATTGCCCTTGGCCTCATTGGGATTACTCAATCCATTGCATGTGCAAACCTCATGCACAACTGATAGTCACAACTCACCCTTTCACTTACCTCTAACACTTGTCTCCACTGAACTGTCCATGCACTAAGTTAACTGATGTATTCTTCAGTTGCATTATGAGTTAATAATTAGTGAATTAGTTAATAACTAATTCACACCACTCAAAACTTAGTCTATTGGCCAGTTAGACTAAATACAACTAATTCAACTAAGTCAAACTAAACACAACTCGATTAACTGCTTATCTAACTCCATAGAACTCAATCACTGAAGTCCTAACTGAAGTCCTTCATGCAATAGCTCAAGTAACCCATAAGTAACCACGTGATTCCTTTAGGCAATTGCATGTGCCACATTGGTAGCTCCAACTGAAGTTCTCCAAGAGAATAAGATAAAGTTTAGAGTCCAAATATTACTAAGGGCTAATAATATTTGACTGTTTCTATTTTTACCCGACAGTCTAAAAATAGACTCTGATCACACCGTAGTGATCCAAAAAATAGAAGTCCATCATTTTTCCCAACATGACCAATCATCCATAAATAGCATCATGCAACTCATAGACCATGATCCATATGTCTAAAAATAGACTTTGCACCAAAACTTGCCTGCGGGACCACTTAGTGAAGGCGACTCCTTTCCACTAAGCTCCATCATCTTGTTGCATTCTCAAAAAGCATTTCTTGTTGCACACTTTTCAACACTCCCTCTCAACAAGAAAGGCTTCCTCTCAAACCCCATCCTGTAACTCTGGAATGTTCTGCATGCAACACATCTGCCTGGTCCACTTTGCTCCAACAACAATTGGAACAAAAAACACTCCCAACTGACCACTCTGCTAGGCTAGGAACATACTTTGATGCTGAAGCTCTACCTGTTCCTGACAAGTGCTCCCTCTCTGACATCTATGCTACTACAACATCTTCATGCATCTCGCACCATTTCACACCTCTCTGTGCCACCTAACACTGTGTAAAACACTTGTGCCTCTCGCATTGCTGCAGCCTGCATGCTATGCACTGTCTTGGGATTCCTTGCACTGTCGCTCTCTTTGCCACTCCATCCCCATCTGTCTCTACCCAATCAGTCAGTTACTCCACATCGGGGCTCCCGTAGCAAGGTCTCATCCAAGAGGTTGGGTACCTCAAGGATCTTGCCCCTCCTCCTTGGGACGATCACTCTATATTGCCCCACCTCCTACCTGGAGGTATGGAGGCATGTGATCCCTCAGCCCACCTGGCTCGAAGTTTCCCCCTACTGGAGGTCTCTTCATGAGTATATGTCTGTACTCGATCTCCACTTAGCTTCCCCTGTTGTGGCTGCTCCACAACCTCCTGAAGCTGCTGCACCAATCGTGGCTCCTCCACCATTGTCTGAGACTTCTTCTAGCTCGCATGTTGAGAGGTAATATACCCTCCCTCTCAACCACCAAGTCTCCATCAGTTGCCTTGCTGCTCAAGGATTTGCATGCATCTTGAACCTCAAGAGCATACAGGTTCTTGACCCGTGAACCAATCTTCTTCACCTGTCTAGTGATGATGTGTCTAAGGAAAAACTTTCCCTCTCTGAAGACTACATCATAGCCTCTATCTTCTAGCATCACGATTGACACCAAGTTTCTCTTCAGTCCTGGTACGTACTTGACATCGGTCAAGGTAATTCGAGATCCATGCTCCCTCTGAAAAATAACCGTGCCTACACCTGAGACACTATAATTCTCATCATTACCCATCCCTATGAGTATCTGGAGATCTTTCTCCTCCAAAGTACTAAACAAACTTTTGTCACCGATCATGTGGAAAGAAGCTCCATTGTCAATAAAACAACCACTTCCCATCATGGATGAAACCATGCATGCGAAGAGTGTGAAATCTAATTCAAACTATGAAACAAGTGCCTCACCTTCAGATCCTTCCCTGGATCCCTTCTTGGACTTCTTCTTTGGGCAATTAGTAGCATAATGGCCCAACTCATTACAATGAAGGCATCTCACCTTCGACTTGTCAACCTTCTTCCCATCATTGGAAGAACTGGATTTGGAAAGAGAAACCTTCCCCTTCCCATTCTTCGCCTTACTCGCTAAGGAAAAGTTCTCCTCATCATGCATAGATGAAGAACTATCTTTGGTGCCTCGTCTAATCTTCTCTTGCACAAGATCCGACCAAAGTCTCTCCCATCCTGGCAATTTATCCCTTCCATTCACTGAGTCCTGGTAGCTATGCCAACTCTTAGGAAGGCCAAGGAGAGCTAGACTCGCCATATCCTCATCCTCAACAGTTACCCCCACACTTCCCAGCTCATCCTGGCATTAGGTGAACTTCGTGAGATACTGGGGCATGTTATCTCCATTCTCACACTTAATATTTCTGAGTTTTATCCTTGAGCGCCATTCCACTAGCTCAAAACTCAGCTGCTTCTGATCTAAAATTCGTGAGAACAAAGTATTTCTCGTATAGAGATTGACTGTATGGGCATTCACCGGATATCTCACCTTACAAAGAAGGATGAATCCAAAGGCTACCTAGCCTGATCACAGACTCTGTCTGAAGAAATAAAATGTAAACACTTTCTGAATAATATATCTGATGATCAATACATCACTAATATCATGTATAACTTCTTCTACAAATCAGCTCGCTCTAATACCATGTAGAAATTTTGAATAATATGACACATATTCATAGAGATTATCCCGATTATACACTATTGCAGAATACATGCATAATACATAACCTCCTCTACGTTGATCATCAATTTACAAAAGTAGAAACAATAACATGTGCACATAGAAGCATCAACCACACATATCAACACAATATTTTCCCGGGCAAAGTATCTCGCTAAAAACCCCAACTATCTGTATATTATATTGATTGAGAACATGTACCAATACATACTCCTCACAAGTATCCAGCACTGTCTCCACCTGTTACACATAATACAACTTAGATATGATCTCTGAATCTCCTCCGCTACTTGCCTGCCTCCATTGCACAATACCTGCATGAGAATGAATGATAATAGCTCAAGCAAACTCGTATTTACTTGGAAAAATCATGTGAGCACAAGCTACGATTGCCCTTGGCCTCATTGGCATTACTCAATCCATTGCATGTGCAAATCTCATGCACAACTGATAGTCACAAGTCACCCTTTCACTTACCTCTAACACTTGTCTCCGCTGAACTATCCATGCACTAAGTTAACTGATGTATTCTTCAGTTGCATTATGAGATAATAATTAGTGAATTAATTAATAACTAATTCACACCACTCAAAACTTAGTCTATTGGCTAGTTAGACTAAATACAACTAGTTCAACTAAGTCAAACTGAACACAACTCCATTAACTGCTCATCTAACTCCATAGAACTCAATCACTGAAGTCCTTCATGCAATAGCTCAAGTAACCCATAAGTAACCACGTGATTCCTTCAGGCAGTTGCATGTGCCACATCTATAGCTCCAACTGAAGTGCTCCAAGAGAATAAGATAAAGTTTAGAGTCCAAATATTACTAAGGGCTAATAATATATGACTGTTTCTATTTTTAACTGACAGTCTAAAAATAGACTCTGATCACACCGCTGTGATCCAAAAAATAGAAGTCCATCTATTTTTCCCAACATGACCAATCATCCATAAACAACATCCTGCAACTCATAGACCATGATCCATATGTCTAACAATAGACATAGTCTAAAAATAGACTTTGTGCCAAAACTTGCCTACAGGACCACTTAGTGAAGGCGACTCCTTTCTACTAAGCTCCATCATCTAGTTGCATTCTCAACAAGCATTTCTTGTTGCACACTTTTCAACATTAAGACATCCACTTTTATCTTACACGGGGTTCATGTCCTGAACAAATGGATGCATCAGAATGGAGAGCGCTCAGATTGAAATCTAATCAGTATCATTTGGCCAATAACACATTATACAGAAAAAATTATGACAGAATCTGGATGAGGTATTTGGAAAAGGATGATGCCTACCATGTCTTGAAAGAAATACATGATGACCTAGCAGGTGATCACTATGGCAGAGAGCCCACTTCTCACAAAATATTAAGAGTTGGATATTATTGGCCCACAATGTTTAGAGAATCGCACGCCTACGCTTGGAAATGCAAGGTACGTCAAACTGTCGTAGGACAAGAAAGAAAGCTATTCATTCCCCTCAGGCCCGTTATGATTTATCGCCCATTCCAGCCATGGGGCTTGGATGTCATAGGTGAGATCACTCCAAACTATTCACAGAAGCATAAGTATATACTCACAATGACTGACTACTTCACCAGATGGACCGAAGCCATCCCGCTTCGGAAGGTGAATGGAGATGAGGAAATATCATTTATTGAGAAATTTATTATCAACAAGTATGGAATTCTTGACGCTCTCATATTAGATAATGCTTCTTACTTTTCATCATTGAAATTGATTGAATTTGCTATTGATAAATCAATTCACATAAGATATGCATCGAATTATTACCCCCAGGGAAATGGAGTTGCAGAGTCCTCAAATAAGAACCTCATACGCATAATCTGTAAATCTATCGCTGACAACCAGAGGAACTGGCACAACACTCTAACAAATGCCCTTTGGGCCGGTAGGGTCACCCCAAAAGTGGCCTTAGGAAACTCCCCATACTTCCTTTTCTATGGACAGGAAGCCATCTTGCCTCCAAACGTTACCCTTCCCTCTTTACAGCTCTCCCAAGCTTCAAGAGGAACCCCTGCAGCCTTGCTTCAAGAAATGATCAACCAACTCGCGAGGTTGGAGGAATTGATAGATAAAGCCATAAATAAAATCAGAAATCACCAAATGATTATGAAGAGGTGGTTTGATCACCATCTAGTAGGAGATAAAGATTACCAAGTAGGAGCGCTAGTCCTGAAATGGGACAAGTTGAATGAGCCAAAAGGTAAACACATGAAATTCCAACACTTATGGCTGGGCCCATTCCAAGTTGTGGAAAAAATTGGTCAAGGAACTTACAGGTTGAAAACTTTACAGGGAGAAACTGAAAAAATCCCTGTTAATGGCCAACATCTGAAGATATACTTCTGGTAGCCACCACATGGTGGTTAGCTCCTGAATAGGTTAGAATTCATTTTATTTTGTTGTTAGTTTAGTTACATTTCCATCTTTTCCTTTCTTGTTTTTCTGCAAATTTTATTTTCCTTCTGTTTTGAATTGCAGTCCTTTTCAGCCAACTGATTTTGGTCCTCCAGTCTCATTTTTACCTTTCCAGATTGCCCTCATTCGCCACCTTCATCTTTCACCTCCTTCATTAACCTGCTGATCCTAAATCCATAATTACCTTGAAAATCAAATAGATTTTCAATGAGCCCATGAGAACTAGAAAATCAGAGGTGGAATTCAAACCGAAGACACTCATTAGCATTTGTTGAGAATTAGGCGAGATCTGTTGATAACGTGGATACCTGGAGCATGTAGGGGCTTCTTTCTAAAATGAAAAATGTGTAACTACAGCTGGACTGGCATGGAGAAATGTTGCATTTTGAATAAATCCCACTCAAACCTAGCCTATACTTTCCTGTAAGTTTTGCAGTCATTCTCCATTGTTCCCATCCACCACACTAAATTATCCAATACCTGTTATCTACAAGTAAATTTCCTTTCATGGGCTAAACTCACTGTCATATACCATGTGGCAAATCCAATTGTAATCTAGTCCTTGTGCCTGAAACAGGAAGGACTTATTTAAAAGAAAATGAAATGTTAAGTCCTTGTGCCAATCTGGAAGGACAGGCTGTTTGGGAAGCTGGTTAGAGTAAGGATTGTTGCTAGGCTCAGAGTACTGGTTGAAACAGCAAGCCCAACCTTGCTTAAGTGGTTTAAAAATATGGCATGATCCATGACTGTGCCCCATTCAATCATATGAAAACATGCCACTGAAATTATCATATAAAGTGCAGATAAACATATCTACATCAAGTTTGATGAGCAATAAAGCGCTGAGGTACACACCTAAATAGGTATTGACAGACCAGTGATGGCCCTGGAAGGATTTTTGAAAGTAGAAAACAGATAAAGGAAGGTCAATAAATTCCATAATGTTACCATTGGAGAATGCCTGTCAAAACCCTATCAGTAAGTAGAATCTATTTGTCTTTATCCCACCTGAAGCAATTAATGTTGAAGTGGAACCCATGCTTGTCCATCTGTACAGTTTGCATTTCAAGTTTATATTAACACCTTGATGTTCTATTGATCCAAGTTTTATTTGGAAACAGAGATAACTGGTTCGCCCAACGGTTCGCCATTTGTTGTGGCCACAACCACCACCCTATTAAAAATTGCCTTGATAGCAATTTTGAATGGGTCCCCTAAAAAAGTTGATCTTTCACCTCTCCAAAAGATCTGTTTTATCCCAGGGATTTTATCTCTCTATCGTATGATTCATCGATAACTCTCTCTAACCCTTCATCCATTTCCTTCATTGGGACTTTTCAATCCCCATAAACCTTCATGGTGCTCTATGCCCATGCACATAACCACCCCGCCACTCTCTATCATGGTTGTATTTGAATTCAACCCATGAAACCTTCCATCACTTCCTTATTCTCATTATAACCCTTTATATTGGAATACTTCGCGAACATGCATAAATTACCCTTTTTTCCATTTATCGCAATCAACATTGCTACACAACGAGCACCATGAGGCACCAGACTCGACGACATTTTCAGCCACCATATATATATATTTCTGGTCAGGGCCCCCACATCACATATCGCAATCGGTCGAGTCCCAGGGCTTGCATATAATGCGCACTACAATCTACCAGACTTGACGATGATTATAAAGGGAGGGGTATAATATTTGAAGTTTGGCCCTATGGCTCGGCCACGGAGTTTTCTCGTGTTTTCCGATAATACACTGGGGTCTAGGTTTTTCAAAGGGAAGTCATACATTGCAGACCCACTGGGACTATTAAGTTCAACATGTATATATTTCGGGTCCGGAGCCCCATCGCATATTGCAATTGGGCTCTAATGAAACCCAAGGCCCATTCACCTGCAATTGAAACATTGCGATGCGATACGACAGACCCGTCGGCGGTATTAACATATATATATATATATATATATATATATATATATATATATATATATATATATATATATATATAATATATATATATATATATATATATATATATATATATATATATATCTATATATATATATATATTTCGGGTCCACTTTCCCCAATCGCTTATCAGAATCGGCGAAGCCCAGGGGTTATGCAATATGCAAAGGAGCGATATAGTGGACCCGATGATAATTATATGCTAGTGTCCATAATTTTTCAAGACAAGCCTTATGGTCAGCCACGGGTTTTCCCATGTATTCCCTTGTATTTTTGATAAAACGTTCCGGTGCTGGTTTTCAAAGGAGAGACTTACACGGCGGACTTGAAAGGATTATTAACCATGACCCATATGTATTGCGGGTCTGCCTCTCCAATCGCTTATCGCAATCAGTAGAGTTCATTGTTTATACATAAAGCGATTTGTGATGCAATGGACCCGCCGATAATTATAGGCTTGGGTATATAAGATTTGAAGTCTGGCCTTACAGCCCAGCTGTGGGTTTTCCCGTGTTTTCCTGTGTATTCGATAAAATGTTGTGGTCCCAATTTTTAAAAGAAAATAAGGTAAAATGAATGGTTCGCCTATTGAAGCGTTGTAAATGGATTCTTGAATAATAATGAATATTATGGGCAACGGGAATAGAGGTTATAACAGGCTTGATGGCTTAATAATCATGACTGCTCTGCGTTGTGAGATTAATAGAAATGGTGGTTGAATGCAAGGTTTATGTTTTTAAGCATTTATGTTATATATTTTATATCCATAACTAATGATTAAATATCTTTGCAGGCAAGGATCAAGAGATGAGAGGCGAAATTGAAGCACTCGTGGCAGCGTTGATCCATCAAGGTGTCAGTTCCTCCAAATACACCTCAAAGCATGCCAGATGTGGGATGATGAGTGAAAAATCTCCAGTTTCCTTCAGGAAATGATAGGTAATAATAGCCACTCCACATAGGTGAAAAGAAATGATAAGCAATCATTCTCTATTCCATCGGCATCCATTTCATTCCTCTGGGAAGTAGAATGCTCCAACAAAGGTGACCTTGACGTGTCAACAATTTCACCAACCATTCTCATCTATATATTTTGATCTGTGTAATGAAATTATGGGAGGTGAAAAGTCATTGAAGATGGAGGGTCATTTCCTGCTGCATAAGTATTACCTCCATATAGGAGAGGAGGGATTTTTGTTTGGAGAGAATAGCTTTGATTTATTATGAATAAAGAAGAATGTTTGGTTCAAGAAGGAGCCTATTGTTTTAGATTTATTTCCCTTTTCTCTCATATGTTTAGAATCAATGTGTTGTTGCTGACATAAAGATAAATGTGATTTTCATTGTGCATGTCGATAACAAGCAGTTCATGGTTATTCCTAGTTATTTAAATATAATTCAATAGCATCATTAATTCATGAAAGGTTTCTGATTTGAGACTCTATTAAACATCAGTTGCAAGTGTTGTTTGTATGGAAAGGAATGTGTATTCCAGTATAGGTAATTGTATTGCAATTAGGATTTAATACAACTTTGTTCTTATGTGAACTAGTAATTGATTCATTTGAACTTGGAATCTATATATGATGTTTAACCTCTCTTCTGTTATGCTCCTGCAGGATAGATTAGGATAGTTAGGACTAGATTAGAGTATTTAATAGTAGTGTAGATAGGATTTGACGCATATATGTTAGCTATTTCTTTTTTTGATTTAATTGAAGTCTTCCTCTAGGAAGTAATCTCTCAACACCTATAATAGTTCACGGGGTCCTTTAAAACCTGTTGGAACTAGCCACTCCAAATGAAAGTGGATCTAATTGGGGTCTGTGATCAGGTTACTTCCCCTTGTTGGTATATCGAAAATTCGCCATGTCAATAGGACCTTAAGCCATTCCTCCTCTACCCATTCTGATTGTGATTTGGTCTTATTAGAATTTTCGTCTATTTCAAATAGGGATTCTCCTTGCTTGAAATAAGAATATAATTCAACTCCTGGTCTAAAAGTGAATGTGATTTTGCGATAAAACCATAAAATTCCAACTTGTCTTACCACATACCTCACTCCTCATGACTCTCCATGATGGTTGTGTTCGGAATTTATTACGAACCTATGTTTTTCCTGATTTCCTATAAAAGTGATTTGTTTCAAATAAAACTTACTTATCAGTTTCTGTTGGACACCTAATCCTAAAGGGTTAGCGTGGAAGCCGAATGGACAAAGCAGTCCAAGGGACCTTGGGATGTGAATCCCAATGGTCACCATATTGTACTATAAATGTACATCTTTTGTGAATAAAAATTGTACTGAATGATTTATCTTTCCTATTGTTTTCCTATTTGTTCTCGTTAACCATGTCTGTTTAACATGGTATCAGAGCCATGATGTGTGGCCTGTTTTCCCTGAGCAACTCGTCTGAGTTGCCTTAAATAGCGCTGGCCTAGCCTTCATTACCTGCACTGCCTCTGCCATAACGTATCTGCCCTAAAATAACCTAACCTACCTCTGCCAGCACTGCTGATGCCTGACATGGTTTTGGCGCTGAGGGCACTGCAGAGATACGCAAGTTGAATGCGCTCTGATTGATTCATAAATGTTTGGTTTATTAAATGACTGTTCAGCGCCCTGATTGATTCAGCGGGGTATCTCCTATGATACCATATATTACAATATTGTACAGTGTTGGTTTGTTTTCTTGGCTTGCTTGTAACAGAATGATTTTGGTTTGTTTTCTTGGCCTGCTCCACTAGAGAGTCCAGTCTTTCCCCTCTTGCAAGCACACTGTCAATAGTCTTATGAAGAATGATTTTGGTTTCATCCAAGTCTCTCTGGATCTTCAAGAGTTTATCCGCCTCCCCTGGATCTTGAAATTTAGTCAGAGCATCGTTTAAGTAGGGCCAAGATTGGTTTGCATCCGACTGAACAGTCTTCCAGGAATCACCAAAGTTCTGTTGGTACTCATCCAGCACCTTGTTGATAACAGAAAAAGCACTGCGCACAGGATAGTGGTTATCCATGAATTCCGCCCCAAACAAGACATTCTTATTATAACAGTACACCATGTACTCGTCTTTCTGTATAGACTGATGCTGCCCAGGGGTGTTCTCTTGGCTATGGTGCGGTGACAATACCAGAACCTCTCTGGATGAACTGTAAACCAGATATTCTGTTGGTGACTAATTCTTTGCACTAAATAAATAATTTCTCTGTTTTTGAACATATTTTCACAGGCTTCCTCGTTTTTTGTAATGGCGTTTTTCAGACCGACATTTATAAATATTTGTCAGCAATCCTCCGCTCGGCGAGAGCGTTATCCAGTAGTATTCCATTGTTTAGCAGATATATATTGTTATCGATTTCTCTTGTATTTCCAATAAGATCCTTTGAATTGTCCAGAAGATTTCCGAGGCAGCGATTGCGGCGAGGGACAAGGCCATAGAAGCCCGGGACGAGGCCGATGAAACGGCGGCTATGATTCAGGTTTTGATTACCGAGGAAGTGTGACATAACAGCTCCATGTTTGAGGAAGAGGTCCAAAAGAAAAAAAAATATGGGAAACTGTGCAGCCTCACCTTAAGACAACTAATAATTGTGTCGCTATGTTCGGAGAAAGGCCAATGTGAACATCATCTGGCCTGGTTTCCTGTGGATCCCTGAAGAATGCTAACATTTCTTAATCAGGTGAAAGTAAAACAGGTATAGATTTTATGCAAGTTGACAACCATGGAATTAAATTAAGGTTCTGTTGGAATGGATGCAGGATCCAATGGCGCCTGGGTTTGTAACATTGTTTCCCTTCTAGATGAGCATATGGCTTTGTTCATGGAGATTTTCAGTTGCCCTTTCCTCTTTCCTCTATTTATATGCCGTGTTGGGTTAGTCCATTCGTATTGTCCCACTCTTTCTGCTCTTCGTCAGTGGTCTGTATCGTAGCCTATGCTTGTGTACCGGTTGATTGAACAAGGTGATTGAATGCTGCAAATATATCGGCTACTGTCACCTTGAGGAAATATATTGTAGAGCTTCTTTCACCGCCCGAAGGTTCTTGTCTGGGGGAGAGGATTTGGTTTGGTTCGGAAGAAGAATCAAACAGTTAGTCTGATGCTGCTTCACCTAGTCAGGTCCGAGTTCTATTTTCTATCACAGATTCTAAGATTGCTGCAAGTTCGAGCTTGTATGTGAGTGTTCTTTTTCGTTCAAAATGAAGAAAACATCTGTTGACTGGTCATGAAATCACTTAAAAGTTCTTTATCAAGATGTATGTATATCTAGTCACAAGTTCCATGTAACATCCAATTACATTTTTTGGTCTCCGCCTTACGAAAAAAAGTAACATAATGCATCCTGACCACCAATCTAAGAAAGGCTACAGAAGATCTAGGTAATGGTCTTTTCAGCTACATTCATTCAGGTTAGAAATGGTGTGTTTGTCATACAAAATGACATCTCATACAGAAATTTTGGGTTAATGTCTTATGTTATCCCATAAAGGTTGATTGATCCTTGAGAATTTTAGATGACATTTTCTGTGACTTTGCTGACTTTGATGAAGTGTTTCGAGCAATGATAAATTGATAAGTGAACTTGGATGATGCATATGCATGGCCTTTTATTGATAATAATCATTGTTACTATGCTCACCCTTTGATTCATCCACGTCAAAACCGGTTTTTGAACACAGTCACATTTACTCAAACACATGTATAAGTTCTAAGAGCAGTATTGAAGCCACCTCGAAGCAGATTTGGTGTTGTCCATAGAACAATTTGAAACAACCTGTGAGTGAAGTGAATTTTGAAGAATCCGTAGAGAAGTTTATGAAGAGGTTTGGAATAGACTTTGGTGGATCCTTGATCAACATTATGAAGTGAATTTGAAGCAAGTTTGAAGACATTTTTGGCAGTCATTCTAGGAGCATTTTCTTGTAGAGATTTTGCATGATTCCCATAGCAGCCATATGCTCTGAAGTTTGAAGTTGAGGACAGCACTCATCTTCACATTTTTTTTTCAGATCTTGTAGTAAGAGTACAATATTATTTTTCTGTTGCTATTGCCTTAGTTGTGTTTTTGAAGAAAAATGGCTAGACTTGAAGATGCATTAAAGTTATTGAATATCCTAATTCATTCCACTGTTGATGAGATGGTCAAAGTTAACAAAGAAACTCTCTTTGACATCCAAACCTCTCTGCAAAATGCACATGAGAACATTGAGTTTTTGCAACTTGAGACAAAGCTGTAGCAAGAAGAACTACAACAATGGAGTCATCTTTCTGAACCTGTTTCTGTTCAGAAGATTGAAACAGACTCCCATAAACAGCAAGTCAATAATGTTCCTGTTCATGCAGATGCAGAAACTCAATCTGCACTTCCCAAGCCCATCATCAGACCTTGGGAACAGCTTGTCCACAACAAGCACAGAACTGGTCTTGGATATGACAAGGACTTGTCCTTT
>APFE031046765.1:58800-247417 GCA_000404065.3 Pinus taeda | reverse complement strand
AATGCATTGATAATAATATTAACAACATTACTTTTGGGCTTGATTACTCCATTGCGAAATCTACTTCCATTGGTGGTTTCAATACTATATCAAGAATATCATAACATCGAATTTTAGTTTCGAGAACACCAAGTACTGAAAGATTAAGGGTATTTTCCTTTCGTTTGGAAACAACACGTGAATTAAAGAAAACAAAATTATAAAATATATAGTAAAAATTTAAAGGAAAGCAGTGTATATTACACTGGAGAATTGGAAAAATTTATAAGTATGCACTATACATTTGTTTGCTTGCTCACTCTATATCATTTTACTATGTGATAATGTAAAACTTAATGATAGAAATTTACAAGTATTGAACCTATTGTCTAGTTTTGAAAGTTAAAAAAATATATCAAGGCAAAACACAATCATAGAAATCCAAAGTATTGAACATTAATATATCTGCTTTTGAAATCTTGAGAAAAAATATAATAAAGGAGTTGTTACAGATATGGAATAAAATTTTAAAGCCTGTTACAGTCAACTATTACTTATTTAGCTACAATAATTGAAAACCCTTAAATAGGTTCGAATAAACAGAGAAATCAATAAAACCCTTAAAACTATGATATCCTATCCCTTCCACAAACAAGATTGTTTTAGCACTATGCTCCTTTTCCATATAGAAAGGGTCGTTGCAATTGTAATCTTCCCAATTTTGCAGTCGCAACCTGCAGAAGTTGACTCCATGTTATCCATTGGTTTCTTTCCTCTAAAGAAGTTGTTTCCCTCCCATACACAATTTTTGTCATAATGTGAGACCTCACCATGATTGACCATGGGTTGGCTATGGTTGATCACGGTTTACCATGATTGATATTATAAACCCAAGTTAATAATAAACCTAAGGGATTGATATTATGAACACAAGGGAATAATAAACCTAAGGGATTAATACTAAAACCCCATGATTGACCATGGTTGACAATGGTTGACCATGATTGATATTATAAGCCCAATGGATTGATGTTATAAACCCAAAGGAAGAATAAACCCAAGGGATTATGAACCCAAGCGAATAATAGTAAACCCAAGGGACTAATATTATATAACCAAGGTATAAAAACCCTAATATAAAGATTAAAAATACTAAAATAAACATGGTTGACCACGAATGGTTTTCATTTTGAGAGAATCCTTGTCACAATGTGACATCAAACCATGGTTGAACATGGTTGATTGTGGTCAACCATTGCTGAATAATATTAAACCCTAGGAATATGATCCCTTAGATCAATAAACCTAAGGGATTGATATTATAAACCCAAGGGAATAATAAACCTAAAGGATAAAAATTATAAACCCAAGGTATATAAACCCTAACATGAATATTATAAACCCTAAAATAAACATGGTTGACCATGATTAATATTCTAAACTCAATGGATTGATATTATAAACCCAAGGGAATAACAAATCCAAGGAATTAATATGAAAACCCCAAGGGGGAATGAAACTAACAGAATAATATTAAACCCAAGGGACTAATTTTATAAACCCAATGTATATAAACCCTATGATAAATATTATAAACACTAAAATAAACATGATTTTACATGGTTGATTTTCATATTGAGACAATCCATATCACAATTCCATGTTGGACCATGTTTGACCATGCTTCATTTTCATATTGAGACAATCTTTGTCACAATGAGACGTTGGACCATAGTGGATCATGGATGATTTCCATATTGACCATGGTTGACCATAATTAATATTATAAACCCAATGGATTGATATTATAAACCCAAGGGAATAACAAATCCAAGGGATTGATATTACAAACCCAAGGTAATAATAAACCTAAGGGATTAATACTAAAACCCCATGATTGACCATGGTTGAAAATGGTTGACCATGATTGATATTATAAACCTAAGGGAATAATAAACCCAATAGATTGATATTATAAACCCAAAGGAAGAATAAACCCAAGGGATTATGAACCCAAGCGAATAATATTAAACCCAAGGGACTAATATTACATAACCAAAGTATAAAAACCCTAATATAAAGATTAAAAATACTAAAATAAACATGGTTGAGAACGAATGATTTTCATATTAAGACAATCCTTGTCACAATGTGACATCGGACCATGGTTGAACATGGTTGATTATGGTCAGCCATTGTTGAATAATATTAAACCCAAGGAATATGAACCCTTAGATCAATAAACCCAAGGGATTGATATTATAAACCCAAGGGAAGAATAAACCTAGAGGATAAAAATTATAAACCCAAGGTATATAAACTCTAACATGAATATTATAAACCCTAAAATAAACATGGTTGACCATGATTGATTTTCATATCGAGACAATCCTTGTTAGAATGAAACATTGGACCATGGTTGACCATGGCTAATTTCCATATCCATATGGTTTGACCATGGTTGAACATGACTTGCTATGATTGGCCATGATTAATATTATAAACTCAATGGATTGATGTTATAAACCCAAGGTAATAACAAATCCAAGGGATTAATACTAAAACCCCAAGGGATTATGACCCTAAGAGAATAATATTAAACCCAAGTGACTAATATTATAAACCCAGTGTATATAAACCCTAAGATAAATATTATAAACAGTAAAATAAACATGATTTGACATGGTTGATTTTCATATTGAGACAATCAATATCACAATTCCATGTTGGACCATGTTTGACCATGCTTCCCTGAGGCCTGTGGGTTTTGTCCCACAACCCTTATAAGAAGCATTAATTTAACCCTAAGCCTTTAAATGGCACTTTTACATTAACTTGGGACAGTATAACTTTCGTAGGCCATTAATTATCAGGATTTTCTTTAAAGCCTGAAGCATCAAAACTTAACTGCAATACAAAGAAACATAGGAAAATTTCGCTCCTAAACATATAGGCCGATCTTAAATATTATAAACCGGTGCTTAGAATTATCATTGGGTCCACTCCTTATCGCTTTTCACTGCACTAATCCTCTGACCTCCGATCAGACCAATGGTCGATCGCTGATTGACTTATTGGCGATATTGCAATATTGGACATTGGTGTATCACCGTTCCACAAACCAATGTCACTTGACCTCCCCATATGAAATCACCCTTTTCATCTAAATCGTCGATCTGGACCCTTGATTTGACGATTGCAATTTAAATCGCATATCCTATCACTATATTGAAAAGGTCGGTTTCGATATCATTATAATGGTTCCACCAATGCGATAGAGCTCTTTCCCTCAGTGGCATCACCTGGACCATTGATCATATTGATCCAATTGCTCCTGTGTAGAATTCTGCCAACCTCCTCTTGGACTTAATATCTTTCAATTGATGGATTTCTGCATTAAATCCATAGTTTCTGCCATAGTCCGCTTTACACACACGACACACAATTAACTCATTCATCGATGGATCGCCATCATTCCTTAACTGATCAATGGTCGATCAACATTACCCACAAATGGAATTTAAGTCATTCGCACATATATACAACATAACTGAACAAAAGCATAAACACAGGCACACATAACTCATAGAACACATAATCTATATGTTATATAATATTTGACCATGTTTGACCATGCTTCATTTTCATATGAAGACAATATTTGTCACAATGAGATGTTGGACCATGCTGGATCATGGTTGATTTGCATATTGACGATGGTTGACCATAATTAATATTATAAACTCAATGGATTGATATGATAACCCAAGGGAATAACAAATCCAAGGGATTGCTATTATGAACCCAAGGGAATAATAAACCCAAGGGATTAATACTAAAACCCCATGATTGACCATGGTTGACAATCGTTGACCATGATTGATATTATAAACCTAAGGGAATAATAAACCCAATCGATTGATATTATAAACCCAAAGGAACAATAAACCCAAGGGATTATGAACCCAAGCAAATAATATTGAACCCAAGGGACTAATATTATATAACCAAGGTAAAAAAGACCCTAATATAAATATTAAAAATACTAAAATAAACATGGCACCCAAGGGATTATGAACCCAAGAAAATAATAAAAAACCCAAGGGACTAATATTATATAACCAAGGTATAAAAACCCTAATATAAAGATTAAAAATACTAAAATAACATGGTTGAGCACGAATGATTTTCATATTGAGACAATCCTTGTCACAATGTGACATCGGACCATGGTTGAACATGGTTGATTATGGTCAGCCATTGTTGAATAATATGAAACCCTATGAATATGAACCCTTGGATCAATAAACCCAAGGGATTGATATTATAAACCCAAGGGAATAATAAACCTAAAGGATAAAAATTATAAACCCAAGGTATATAAACCCTAACATGAATATTATAAACCATAAAATAAACATGGTTAACCATGATTGATTTCTATATAGAGATAATCCTTATCACAATGCAACATTGGACCATGGTTAACCATGGTTGACCAAGATTGATTTTCATATCGAGAATATCTTTGTTAGAATGAAACATTGGACCATGGTTGACCATGGCTAATTTCCATATCCATATGGTTTGACCATGGTGGTGGGCTCCAGTATTGCAGCAATGATGCTGCAACTCCTAGGACTTCCTTCTTTACTTTTATCAACCCGACAGTTCGTAACAAACTTGGAAGCGACGGTGCTATATGCACAACTACTAGCTCTTGTCGCAGGCTGTCACTTGATCAGTTGGCACAAGTCCGCTAGGAGCTCAAGCCAACTTCTATGAGCTCTTAGAAGAAGCTTTTAACTATGATGGATGAAAGCTAACTCAAAAGAAGCTAGTCTACTTGCAGAAAGATGAGAAAATTTCGAAGGAAATGCAAACCCTAATTTTACTGACTAACACTACTAGTGCACGAAAGGAGATGAGAGTTGCTGAAATGGATGCCATTGACTCTTGGAAAGGTAATATTCATGTTTCTAAGCTACTTTTGAAGGAAAATATGGAAAAATCATCTTTTTGTATTTTTGAGTAATTTTGTAGAATGATTATGCATGTGCTTTAACTATCTTTGACTGTGCAAGGGTTTATTAGAGAAAGGAAATGGAGTGGGTGCTTGCAGGAGGTTGGGAAGGTGAGAAGAGGGCCTAAGAGGTCCCTAGCACCCTTCCAGAGAATTTCATAGTAATTAGATCTCAAAAAACTGCTCACGTGTACTTCTACAAGAAGTTTGCAGGGGTTCTACAGGAAGTTCTACAGGAACAGCCGAAAGAGGATTTTAGAGGGTTGATGGTAGAAAAACGGTGGGAAAGTGGAAATAAAGGATGGATAAGGATGTTAAGAGGTCTAGGACCTAGTAAATGAAGCTAAGGAGTGATGAAGGTGGTTGGATTGTTTCAAGGATGGAGGGAGCGATATTGCACAAGAATGTAGAAATTAGGGAAAATTGGAAAAGTGTGGCAAATGAAGGGAAGGAATCTAGAATTATGGGTTGGAATAGGTTATAAGATGGATGAGGGGTAGGTAAGGATGTATTACAGGTGCTCTGCACACTATTTTCCAAAATTGATTGAACAAAGACTGAAAATAATAGGGATCTATCTATTTTGACCTAATCTGACCTAAAAACCAGAAACATGAGGAACAAAAATTTTTATATAGGAAATCATTCAAGATAGCTATGGAAACTAAGCAAGAATAGATCTAAACATGCAAGTACAATTGGTATCAACTTTTCCACCTTAAATCCTAACACTAGCAATTACATAGGAAGGCAAAAACAGTGTTTAAGTGGCAGCAAGTATGCCTTGGTCTCAGCTCATGGTCCCCAGGAGGGAGAGATGATATCAAGGACTTCTTGATGGCCCTCTTGTAGATATTTTCTGTTACCAAACTATCAAATCAACCTAAAGCATGAAAATATATTTTAATCATCAAAAACAACCTAAGCAACAAAGCAAGATCTTAACCCAAATAACAGAAATTATTCTATGAATGTAAGGAAAACACATAAAAGTACACAAATGAGATACTGGCACTTGGATTGGGCCCAACCCCAAGAGCTACAGCCTCCTCAAAAAGCTCAGAGCTGGTGCAAAGCGAAATTTATCTTCATTACTCAAAAAATAATCATGTCACAAAACTATTTACATCAAGAGCTTGAAAATGTGTTAAAATGTAGAGTTGCACTAAAGTGTGAAAAACAATTGTTCAATATCTAAAATACCAAGTCTTGAAGCCTTCCTACATATGCAACATGAGGACTCCCAACAGTCCTCCTTAACTTTAGGAGCTTGGCTACCAAAACTGCAGTTAATCAGCCACTTCACAAAACCTGCTCGGCTGCCCCTTGAAATCATCTTTGGTGGGTTGTTGAACTCCAAGCTGATGGTGGAGAACTCGAGGAAGGGGTAATTTAGTGTAGGAGACACCATTCCTACAAATCCTCAGCCTTGTTCCTTCGTATTTGGCTGTCAACTTGCTCATAAATGCTTGACCTTGGTCCAAAAGATGTCCAAAAATCTGCAATAAGCACGTATTAGACTTTGTAGTCAAGTGACTATTCTCATTCATTCAATTAACATAAATATATTCAAAAGCATGCATAAAACTATGACGAATGGTGGATTAATCGAGAATAATAGGTAAAATGAGCCCATAAAGTTACTCCTTCTTGGGGCTCATCATCACCCTCCTGCTGAATGTGTTGCTCATCCTCTGAGCAACTCATCCAGCTCATCATATTTGATTGCTTTGACTGCCTCTCTGACATCCCAGGCTTTTGAGGTGATGTCCTCTTCTCGATCATGAAACCTTGCCTTTCTCTCTACTTCCTCCCATTGCCTATGTTCCTCTTCTTCTTTGACCCCTTCCAATAGTCCTAAAAGTAATGGAGGACTGAAATTTAAGCTAATCCAGTTGGCCTTCATATTTTGCATTGACTGTTTATAAAGTGGCACTCTTGCCAAAGCCTCCCTCATCCTTGTTGGGGAGTGGTACTCTCTTATTTTCAGACTGTGGGACAACGTGTTCTATCTCCTTGTGCAAGCATGAATGCAGTTGTCACCAAACAGTCTTTCCATTTCTTCAAAGTGAGCAATGGCCTGAGCTTGCCTCTCAACGTAGTCTTGGAGAACCTGAGGGTTGTTGCCAAGGTGCTGATGGGCATATACTAAACCTGAGGGATCTTCTAGTTCTGCTCTGATCATGAGTGGCTCACTTAGCTCCCTATCCATAACTTTCCAAATTTCTGCTGCCCTCTTTTCCTCATGGTTTAACCAAGAGGCCATGGCCATGAGTTTCACATCTCCCAATGCAGTATTGGGGTCCCATATATTCATGTTTGGAGGTGCCAAGTTGTGGAAATATAATTCTGCTAACTTGGCCTTATCTTCAACCAAGCTACTGTCACACAATTACATGAACTAATTGTAATTCTGGAATGGAATGGTGCCCCTCTGGGCCAATGTGTTAATTTGAAATTGCAACCATTGATCTTTAAGATATAATGCATAGGAATTAGCAGGTTGCTTGCATTGTAAGGCTTCTACTGCCCAACTAGCCATGCAGGCCATTTGGGCTTCTTTTTCTTGCACTTGTTGTTTTAAAACTTGTATTTCTTCTACTGCCTATGACTCCTTTTCCTGCAGCAGTTTTGTTAGCATCTCAACATCAGCTTGCAGCTTTTCCTCTCTCTATTGTTTTTCGGTTGTTTCCTTGTTTGCTAGAGGTCCTTCTTGCTGCTATTGTTCTCCCCAAATGGATGGCCTATCTTCCTTATGACCTTCCTATAGCTGCAACTGCTTTTTCAGCAGCTCATTCTCTCCCTGTAATTTGGCTCTTTGACTGCTTTCCTTGTGCCTCACCATGGCCAACTCTTTCCTTGATTCTTTTAGTTGTTCTTCTAGGTGGCCCATGTCTGCAACACCCTTGGATTTGGAAATCCTCATCCAAGTGTGAGTCCTAACCCATTCTTGTTCCAATGCAAAGAAAAGTGGTACAAAACAATTGTGTGGGATGATCTTCCCACCTTCTAACAGGTTGTAATATGAGCCCAAACTAGGATGAGGACTTGGTTCCAGTATCTCCTTGGTCTTTTCTTCTCCCTGTGATTGTTTGGATGCCTTCTCATCCAATTTCTCAGTCTCTTTTAACTTAGCTAGAGTTTCTTGTAGATATGTTTCAGCTTCCTGTAGAGCTGCCTTTGAGTCCATCATCCTAATTCTCTCTCTCCAGGTGGAGGGTTTTGGGCTTCCTCTTTCATAGGTGATAGATATCTTGGAAAGAGACTCTTCCTTCTATTTAGGGGTAGTGTCCTCAATGACAATTGGTTCCTTTGATTGTGGTTGGGGTTTGCACACTTTGATCCTTGTGCTTCCCCTGGCTTAAAAATACATGGAGGTTTGCCCCTTTCTCTTTCCTTTTTGTTTTGTAGGTGTGCTTAATGCAGCAAGCATAGTTGCTACTTCCCTTGCTAATGTCTCAGGGGATTTCTCCTCCTGTTGTTATTTTTCTTCTCTTCCTGCAGAAATCTCTGTGTCCATTGTTTTTTTCTGTGTTACTGATATCGCAGGGTTTGTGTTTCCCTTTTCTTTCTGGGTGCCTGCTTTGGCTGTAGCATCCTTCATTTGGGATTTCTCAGCCTTTTCCTTTCTAATCTGTGTCCTCTTTTCCCTTATTGTTTTTCCTGTTGTTTCTTCCTCTGTTTTAGGCTCAGTAATCTTGCCAAATTCTTATTTTTCTTTCTGTTCTTCCTCTGTTTTTCCCTCTGCTTGAATGTCATGTGTTCCCTCATCATTGTTATTCTCAATTTCTTCATTTTTCTCCCCCTCCTCACTGTTGGGTGGGGTGATTTTCTCAGCCAAAGTTATAATGTTATCATCCCTGGACATATTTCTAAGCTTTCCCAAACTATGGGGATAGTATAGGTGTGTAAAGCATCTTCCACCAACAGTTTGATGAGCCCGTGGTGGGCCAACTAATATGGGATTCCTTCATTTAGCTTTGTACCACATTCAATTAAGGACTAAAGAAGGAATATGGGATGCTTAGTTTCTTGGCTGGAGGCAAGTCCATCCCATACCTTAGTTCATGTAGCAACCTAAAATGGTATCCATAAATGATTCTAAATCTCCCTTCACATGTGATATACTTCATTATTGGATAACTAACTTCACTCCAGAGAGGAGGCACGCTGGTCCTTCTAACCCCGTTTTTGTCTTCTACAAGATGCTCCTTAGGCAGAAAATATGTTTTCTTAGCAACTTGTCCCAATGATCTCTCTTCTTTACTCCAAGGGAGCCCCAATGGTAGACCAGTAATTCTACTGATGAGCTTAGGGGTATGTTCTAGGGTCAAACCCCTAAAACTAATTGTGGCATGTGTCTTCGAATGTGGTCTCAGGGACATGAAAAACTCTGCAGTTATCTCCTCATCATACCCCTAAATTCTGTCAAAGAAGGATATCCAATTTGCCTAGGTGAAAAGGTCCACCACCTCAGGGTGCTCGTGCAATTTGCTAGAGTCTGAGGGTTCATTTCTTATGAATCCTCCTAGCATGGTGTCGAGTGCTCTTTTCATGTTTCAACCAGAAAAGAAAATGCTCAGGTGGAAAAATAGTCAATCACTGAAGCAGATGATAGCTAAATTTGGTCTCTTTTGAACCCAAGAAGGAATTTCTCGTGTGTTCCTTACAACATCAAATAGCAATAATTCCCTTGTTTTAAAACTGTTGTCACCCATAATTTGACTGTCTATTTATGAGAAGAATTTTTTTTTTTTACAGAACAGAATATAGGGACACGGGTTCTCTTCTCAGCACATAGATAGATATGTAAATTCAATTTTTTCACACACGCAGGCTGGCCTCTACTGCAGTATGTATCTTCCTTACAGGAGAATTTAAAAAATGTTGAGGAGATTTCCGATGTAGAGAAAAAACTAGGTAAACTCGATGAAATATGCTGGCAGACTTTCACTTTTTTTTTCAATGCACAGGCAGAGCTTACTCTTGTTTTTCAATCTAATGCCATGTTCAATTCACCACCTTGCACAAACAAATATTGCACAAAGACATTTTATTGAGCCTACCTCATTTGGAGCTTGAAATTCGACGAAAATTATAGGTTTTCCTTCTACAGAGCTATTCTCTGCTTTTCCTATAGAACCCTTCCTGTAGAAATCTCTCGGCTCCTGTATAATGAAACTGTGCTTCCTGTAGAGCCCGATAGGCAGGAGATGTTTGAAAACAGGCAAAAAAGTGGTCGAGGACAACTAGTTAACTACTTTGAAATGGTGGATGCATACTCCAGTTGAGAACATTGTGAGTGCAGAATGAACAGAGGGTGGTGCATGTTTCAACTAAGTGTCTTTTAACTGCGACATGATTTGTGGTGAGGGGATGAGGTGGCCGGACTGGACCGTTGATCCGACGTCATAGCCATAAATTTTCTGCATGTTTCTGACTGCCATCACCTACTTTCTCCCGTTATCCGCTGCCACCACTACCAGTCCCAATGATTTCTTCCTGAATGGACACTCCACACGTGCTGGCTGCACATCTAATCGGTAGTTTTGAATGTAACAGGGCTCATTTGGATTCCATGAGGATGTGTAACTGGCCGAGAGTGGTCAGTTGACTGGCCACCAATTCCACTCAATCCAAACCATTCCCATAGTCATACAACCTTAAAATATGATTTATGCAATTGAAGAACAAGTTTAGGCACTTACCTGCGTAGTCGCGGCCGTGTTATGCAGATTTCAGATTTTGGAACCCGTTCCTTCGTTTGTTGTTGCTACATGCACATTGCATGCTTGGCCTTGGCTATTGCTGATGTTCACATGTTCAAGTAGATCTCCATGCATGTTTCTTCTGCCATATTCTATTGTCCATATCTCTAGAGCATGTCTTTCAGAGGGATCAGCTGCTACAAGAATCCTGTAGGATGTCCTATAGCTACTTCTCATCCTGGAATGCAAGCTAGAATGAGCAGGGCTACACTGCTGATGAGGGTCTCATCTGATGAGGAGTCTAGATGGAGGGTATCAGGTATGGTGAGTGAAAAATTGCTGCTTTGATTTGTCATTAAAAGTTTTCTGCTAGCAGCATGAAGGAAACATGATTTCTGTGTGTGACTATGCAGGAACATAAAAAAATGAGTGCAATGGAGGTGTACAGAGATGGAAAAGGGGTGACATATGGCGATGGATGGAAATAGGGAGGTTTACAAGCCTCATAAGTAGATTCTCAACCTTCGGGTCCTCTTTTGAGATCGATTTTGGCTTGTGTGTAGGTTCTACAGGATCTTCTTGTAGAAGACATAGAACTTCCTGTAGAAGGTGAAATCTTAGCACGAATGAGCCCAAATCTTAGGAAAGGGTAATGGTCATGGAGGAATGGATTGTGAGTGATGCCTATAACCTAGTGCTGACCTCTGTCTTTGTCTTGTGCGATCCTCCTAACCCCTATAATGACCTTCCTGCAACCTACAATTTATTCAACAGAAATTAGGTTTATTTTTCTTTTTCTTTTTTTCGTTCTTTTCTTTTAGTCTGAGATAGTTGGGGCTCCTCCGGGAGGTTTTCACCCTCACTGTCTGCCTTGGGTGCCTCCAAGAGGTTTTCAGCCAAGGATCTCTTTTTTTTTTTTTATGTTCAAGGTGTCGATGGAGTGGAGACAGGGGCTTGCTCCACTACTAGCACTGATTTATCCAGAGTTTCAATGAACTACTACTTAGAAAGGCGCTTCCTATAGATTTTCAATTGATGCCCATTGATGAGCATGGGGATGGATTCTTCATCAATGGTCCTGATAAGGACTGAACCATTGTCGTTTCTTTTCTCCATTGTATATGGTCCCAGCCATCTTGTCCTCAACTTCCCTTTGAAATCCTTATATCTTGAATCATATAACAGCGCCAAATCTCTTGGCTGAAATTTCTTTTCTTTAAGGTGTCAGTCATGCCATATCTTTCTTTGAAGTTGGACTATCTCTGAGTGGAGAAGGGCCTGCATTCTCTGTTCATCTAGTCCATTCAGCTAAAATAATCTTTCTTGTTGTGCATGGCTGAGATATAGGTCCAGCTAAGCTACCAACCTCAATGTGTTATGTCTGAATTCTATGGATAGCAAAGCCTTCTTCTCGTAGACCAACTCATAGGGTGTGAAACCTGTTGTAGTTTTCCAAGTAGTGTTATAGGCCCAGGTGGCGTCAACCAAGCGATCTACCCAATATTTTCTATTGTTGCTCACCACTTTAGTCAAAATCTTTTCCAAAGCTTAGGTAGTGACTTGCGGATGATAAGGGGTGGAAGTTCTATGCTTAATCTTGTGATGAGCGAGTAGGTCTTTAATCAGGTTAGAGGTAAACTGACTTCCTTGATCTGTGACTAATTCTATTGGGTAGCCAAACTTGTAGAAGATAATTTCCCTCAAAAACTCAGCTATTTTTTCTTCTGTTGTTGCCTTGATTGCCTTTGTTTATGCCCACTTGGTCAATTAGTCCGTGCACACAATGATGTAAGACTTTTGTTTTGAAGGAGGGTTGATAGGACCCATAATGTCCATGCCCCACTTTTCAAATGGCTCGAAATTCACTTGAGGTTGGAGGGGCATCTCATCCCTTGGAGTCGGTTTCCCCATCCTTTGACATTGGTCACATTGGCTGATGTATCTCCTGACATCTTGATGAAGAGTGGGCCAATACTAGCCTGCCTGTAGAATTTTGAAGGCGGATCTTTTTGCTACAAAGTGGCCCCCACAAGGCCCACCATGATAGGTTAGGAGGATGTCAAAAAATTCCTCCTTCATGACACAATGACTCAAAATCTGATCTGGGCCGAGTTTAAACATGTTGCCCCCAATCCAAGTGAATGGCGTGCTTTTCCTCATGATCTTGCTCTTCTCTTTTGAGTATAGGTGTGGCGGGAACTGTGCTAAAACAAAGTAATTTCCTCTATCAACAAACCATGGAGAGAGTACTGAAATAGCAAACAGGTGTTCATCTGGCATTTCATCATCCACCATCCCTTCTTCACCTGTAGGCAAATCTAGTCTAGACAGAAAATCAGCAACAACATTTTCCTTACCTGACTTATCAACAATGGTCAAATCAAATTGCTGCAATAAATGTAACCATCTAATGATACGAGCATTTACATCAGGTTTATTCATCAAATACCTAATTGTAGCATGATCAATGTGTATGAATGTTTGATAACCAGTGATGTAGTGCCTGAACTTGTTTAGGGAATGGACTATAGCTAGGAGCTCTTTCTCGGTTATGGTATAGTTTAACTCTGCCTTGGATAGCTTTTTACTGACAAAATATATGGCATACAGTAGCTTCTCTTCAACTTGTCCTAAGGTTGCTCCTATGGCTTTGTTCGAGGCATCTGTGTTAATGTGGAAAGGTAGGGCCCAGTTTGGACCTCTCAATATTGGGGCAGTTACCAGCTTACCTTTTAACGCATCGAGAGCCTCTTGATAGTTGTCAGTCCATATAAACTCAACATATTTCCCCAAAAGACCAAACAATGGAGAGGCTAGTTTACTGAAATATTTAATGAATCTTCTATAATATCTTGCTAAGCCTAGAAAACTCTGAACATCTCTTACCTTTTGAGGAGGTGGGACCCTTTGGATGATAGCAATCTTGTTGGGATCCACCTGTAATCTTGGCTGAGAAAGATATGACCTAGCACGGTCCCTTCAGTCATCAGGAATTCACATTTTTCAAGACTGAGGGACAGGTTCATTTCAATACACTTGGTTAAAACTTTTCCCAGGTTAGTCAATGCTTCTTGGAAGTTGGACCCGTAAGGAGTAAAGTCATCCATATAGATTCCCACCGAATCATGAAACCAACTCAACAAATATGCTCAGTATTGCTCTCTGGAAAGTGGCAAGAGCATTGCATAACCCAAAGGGAAGGACCCGTTGGGAAAAGGTACCCCATGGACAAGTGAAAGTGGTCTTATCTTGGCCTTCCAGGCTGATTTGGATCTGATTATACTCGCTAAACCCATCTAGGAAGGAAAAGAACTTCTTCCCTACCAGGCCATTTAACACTTGACCTATGAAAGGCAAAGGGAAATGGTCCTTCTTAGTAGCTTTGTTAAGTTCTCGATAATCTACATAGATTGTCCACTTCCCATTTTTCTTGGGCATAAGCACTAGAGGAGAAACCCACTCACTGTCAGAGATGGGGTAGATGAATCCTGCATCCAACAACTTTTGTAGTTCTTCTTTGACAATGTCCTTAAGGGCTGGATTCATTCTCCTCTGAGGTTGCCTAACTGGTTTACAATCCTATTTAATGTAAATATGATGGGTACAGACTGAAGGGTGGACTCCTTTCATCTCCTTATATCTTCAAGCAAAAGCATCCAAATGGTGGTTCAATAAGCTACACAGCTCCTTCTCCTGAGAGGGGGAATAGGGATGAGTTGATCTTCAAGGTTCTTTCAGGGCCAAATTCCACATTATTAACTCAGGGAGAGGTCAGATCAACCACACAGAGATCTACTAAAGCACTGGCTTGGGTGTCTTAGATACCAACTCTTCTAATGGCAGTACACTGGGAGGTGGATTTTGAATCAAATTCTCAATAAGGTCATCCTCGGTTTGAGGACCTCCCCTGGTGGTTTCCACTATGAACAATGCTGTAGAGTAGACTTCATCATCATCTTCCTCCTCCAACCAAAGAGGTAAGTCATGTTCGAGAAGAGGTTGGGCAGGAGGATACAGGAATAGCTGTTTGGACATAGGCCCATTCTTAATGGTCATGCTCCCAGCTTGGCAACTGATGTAAGAATCTGCAGTAGCTAACTAAGGCCTTCCCAAAATGAGCGGGTATCCAGTGAGTTTTTCCTTTGGCTGAAGGACCAAGAAGTCCGCAGGGTACTCCCAAGAATCAACAGAGACCATGACATCTTCCACAATCCCTTCGGGGGTCACAGTGGAGCGGTCTACTAACTACAATATTGTCTAGGTCTTTCTTAGGGAACTCTGAAGGTTGAGCTTGAGAATAGTATCCTTGGTCATCACATTAATGGCAGCCCCTAGATCAATCAGGGTGTGGGGGATTTATGGTGCCATTGATGTGGACATCGACTACAGGACTCCTAGGGTCTAGATATTTTGGACAGATTACTTGTCCCAACATCATGTCGGACAGTTGTCCTATGACATTGATAGTTGGGGCATCTCCCTTACGTCTACCTAGGTGCCCAAAACACTTCTCTTTGATCAATGTGTTGTAGATTGGTACATCTTTTATGGCCTGGAGAAGTGGTATTTTTACACATAACTATTTAAGTTCTCCCAGAGGTTCAGTCTCTTCTGGGTTTGGTTGCATGGTTCCAGTTTGTCACTCAAGAAATTGTGGAATGGCTTTGGGTTCACTTCCCTGTTTCTCTTCCTCATCCTCCTTAGGAGGAGGTTGGCTATCTGGAAGGAACTTCCCAGATCGAAGGTTGATCTCCTGAATCTCCACAGCATAGGTAGGGCATGTTGTCTCTCCAGTACATACTTGTTGGGCCTATTTGTTGTTGGAGTTCAGGTCCAGTTGAGCAGGCATCTGGGGTTGTCTCGAAGGAGCAGGAGGTAATGGTTGTGGTTGAGTAGGTGGTGGAGCTAAAATAGCAGGAGGAGAGTTGTACTAGGGCCCCCACCCCAGTTGACATGCATTCCGCTGCGGTTGTGGCTGAACATGAGAATGAAATGAATGAGCAGCAGGTTGAGTATGGTATTGAGATGGATATGACCAAGGAGGGGGTGCGGACCAGTTAGGATGAGCAGAGGGACCCCAAGAAGGTATGTGAGTGGAATGGTGGGGGTTTTAATAAGTCTGGGATGTCCTTTGCATCCCCTACTGGTAAGATCTGGGTCCATGTGGCCTCCTTTGGTTCAGGAAGTAGAGTGATTCAGTGGCTCCTTCAGCCCCTTAGTACATAGCTTTAAGTCCGGGTAAGGTTGGGCACTCGTTTGTAGGGTGGTCTGCCTCACAAATGAAACATATCTCTATAGAGTGCAATGGACACTCATTCTTAGGATGCTTCCTTGTGTATCTAGGACAAAAGATGGCCAAAGCCCTCTCAGCTTCATCTTGCTTCCGTTGGATTTGGAAGGTATCCATTTGCATGGCAATGGTCTATCTCACCTCACTTTTAAGGTCTTCCATCTAATTATCAAACTCATGTTTGGAGAAGGTGGCACTGGCTGAAAGTTGACTCCCCCTACCTCTTTTCTAGGCTACCCTACAATGGTTTCTAAACACAGCCTTTATGTCATCGTAAGGTAGTTGGTAGATGTCTCCTCCAGCCAGAAAATGGAGGGTATCTAGAAGGTCTTCAGGGACTCCTCGGAGCAGAACCAGCTTCAGAGATTCGGGGTCAAGTGTGCACCAGCCCTTTTATAACTGAGTTGGAACCTTTCTTCATAGTCTTCTAAAGATTCATCACTTCCCATGGTCATCCGGAAGATTTCTCCCTTTGTTTCCTTTGACCTACAGTAATCTTGATATTTGTTGTTAAAGGCTTGTTGCATCAGAGCCCAAGTTGTGATATTGTTTCCAGGTAACCCCATGAGCCAGCGTAGTGCTGCTGTTAGGGTCCCACCCTAACCCCATTATTTATGTAGTGGGATCACGTCATAATAAAGAGTCAATAAAGCCCATATTAATAATTGTAAGTGGTTAACCCACTATTTATTATGGGACCACAGTTAGTTGCAAATGGGCCTAGTATTAGATAGATGGTACTAATAAAACCCATGGAATTGATCCATGGTATTACATGTATGAGTCATATATAAAGGATAGAGACTCCCTGTGAGGAGCATCGTGTCTTATTTTGGAATTGAGTTCTGCTCTATCGGAGGTTGCCCCCTCGAAGAGGCCAGTGAACATTGCTTCTGTATAATAAAATATTTGCTATTGACTCTCATTATTCTATGTTTTGGGTATTTTTCTTCACATATTCTGTATTTGGGTATCTTTTGCAGGTTAACAGCATCACAAGTGGTATTAGAGCTCTTTCTAGGACCGGTGGGATCGCCATTTCTTAGCAAAAAAAAAAATTGGCTAGAGACGTGTTCTGGCATCTTTAAACCACGGGATCTGTCGTTGAGTGCATAAACCTGCGAATTTGGGGAGGCATGCACACAATAAATACAAGAGGTGGTCACGCTTGTTGGACTCCCTTGTAACCCTTGTGGGTACCCCTTCAAGTAGTAGTGCATTAGAAAGAACTGCGTACATACTGTCTTCCATGTACCTTCTGGGTATATCAGAAGCCCCCTAGCTCCTCTGCAACCTAGCCATAGATAAACCGCCGGTCGTCTTGCTGCTACAGTACACCGAGAACAACACTCGGAGAGATTACTCCCCCATATGATAGGGTAGTCGGGTTCTACGGCTAAGAGTACGGTTGATCCTCCTTAGTTAGAGCCCTGAAACATTGGGCCAAGTACTATTGTCAGACCCTTATGTATATTGCCATCTGTAGCACCTGACACTCCTCAAGATCATAGCTCCCTTTTATCTTGGGATCACGCATCATCTCGGCTAGATCCGCTCACGCAAAGGGGTGCAGTAGCAGCAGACATCAGTCTGATCTATTATATCCATCAGATCTGCAGCAACAATCTGTTCCGCCGCTCAGAGCTATCTGATCCACCATTCAGATCTCTCAGATCCACCTGATCTGAGTAGTTGTGTGGGGTTCCTATACTGGAGCATGATTTTCACAGGACTTTTGACATCATTGACATTTTGAGGATTCAGCGACTGCAGTATTCCTAAGGAAGGAGTAAAACTCCGTTAGGAGTTTTCTAAAAAAAAAAAAAAAAGGGGTCTAAGTCTGAGATCTCCCGGAGCGCTTATTGGTGATCTAGCCCATCAGAATCAGAACGACGAGCTGAGCACGGTGGTACCATTCAATTCTTAGTGAAAAAAAAAATTGGCGGTCCCAAATTTTCAGAGCATCAGGTCGGTGCATGGTAGCAACTAGAGCTCAAGCGATGGCCAATGAGAGGATGGACAAACTTGAACAAATCTCGTAATCGATCCAAACTCAGCTTGACAATCTAACAATATTAGTCCTGAGCGCAATTCCGAAGGGCAATGAGGTAACCCATGAGGAAGAGTATATTAGCAATGGACACAATGAGGGTGAGTCTAGCCATTCTCCTCACCTCTAGGGCTCCCAAAAACAACAATCCCGTCCGAGACCTCCCAAGTTGGATATGCATAAATTTGATGGTTCTCACCCAGCAGCATGGATAGCACAAATGGAGCAGTATTTCAATTTGAACAACATCCTCGATGATGAGACTCAGCTTATGGTGGGGAGCATGTACTTGGACAATGAAAGGTGGTAATGTTGGGAATGGCATCAATGTTGCAATGCACCTTTTAGGACTTGGGACAAATTCAAAAAAGCTGTTATAGACCACTTTGACCAGGAATCTGCTTTTTTGGGTCATCTTACTAAGCTCGGATAGACTGGCACAGTGGATCAATATATTACAGCCTTTGAAGTCTTAGCCTTCTGCACTAGGGGTCTCTCAGATGTGTTCTACACGGAATGTTTTATCAACGGTCTTAAAGAGGCCATAAAAGCCCACATCCAACTGCACCACCCTACCACATGGATTGAGGCTTGCAAGGTAGCTCGTAACGTGGAACGTACGTTAGTAGCCCTAGCCACTCGCCCAAATTTCACCGCCAGGGGTTGCCCCACACAGGCTCACAGCACGACTCAAACACTTAAGGTTCAAAAGGTGTCACCAGTAGAAATGGCCGAAAGAAGAAAGCAGGGATTATGTTACTACTGTGATGAAAAATAATCCCCAGGTCATAAATGCAAGGAGCCCAATTTTTTTCAAATTGATGCCACTGATTACAGCTCATCGGAGGATGATCCAGCACTTGAGGAACCTGAGGCAGTAGAAGAAGACAACCAAAAGGATAATGTCCCTGAAAAACCAGTTATTTCATTGCATGCTCTGGCAGGGATTTCTTCACCTCAAACTCTCAAAATTAGAGGTTTTATTAAACATCGCCCAGTAGTAGTCCTAATTGATAGTGGAAGTACACATAATTTCATCCATCAAAAAGTCATGGAACCAGTGCATTGTTTTGTACGAGCAGTTTCTAACTTCCAAGTCCAAATTGCGGATGGGGGCACAATGAGATGTGAAGGCCGCTGTGAAAATGTCAAACTTCAAATGGGGGATTATTAGTTGAAGACCCACATGTTTGCAATACACATGGGTGGGTGCGACATTGTCCTAGGGGCGGAATGGCTTCGCACTCTTGGGCCAATCACAATGGATTTCCAGGAGTTATATATGAGTTTTAAGCAGAACAACTCCACACATACCCTCTGTGGACTCCAGGCTGGAGCCCCCTCTATCATCAACTCGCATAGGATGGAAAAATTGCTAAAAAAGGGACATCATGGAGTTATAGCTCAATTTAATGCCATCCAGGCAGTCGAAACAAAGTCTCTGCCGATTCATCCGGAGATGCAACAGATTTTAAATAACCATCCGCCGGTCTTTGACAAGTCTCATGAGCTTCCACCCTCGAGAGGGGAACATGATCGTAGCATCACCTTGGTTCCTGGGGCCCAACCCCCAAATGTGCGCCCCTACAGATATCCGTTCACCCAAAAGAATGAAATAGAAAAAATAATCAAGGAACTTTTGGAAGCAGGTGTCGTACGTCCCAGCATTAGTCCTTATTCATCACCGGTGGTCATGGTACTCAAGAAAGATGGGGAATGGCGGATGTGTCCAGACTTCAGGGCCCTCAATAAGTTGACAGTCAAAGATAAATTTCCCATCCCAATGGTTGATGATTTACTCGATGAAATCAATGGGGCTCAATTCTTCACTAAGTTGGATCTTCACTCAGGCTACCACCAAATTCGCATGAAGGAAGTCGACATTCCAAAAACCGCTTTCCGAACTCATGAAGGCCATTATGAGTTCTTGGTCATCCCATTCGGTCTTTGTAATGCCCCATATACTTTTTAGAGCCTTATGAACCATCTTCTCGAACCATATCTCAGGAAATTCGTTCTTGTCTTCTTCGATGACATCCTCATCTATAGTTGCACTTGGGCCGCACATCTTCAACATGTAGATCCTACTTTTGCAACTCTCCGCAAGCATCAATTATTTGTTAAGATGTCCAAGTGTCATTTGCATGGAAGAAGTTGAGAGTATGAGGCCAGGATGGTTTTTGTGGCGTGGTCTATGTGTGCTATATGGTGGACCCCAAAAAGATCCAGGCAATGCAGGATTGGCCTCAACCTAAGACTTTGAAGAGCCTGAGAGGATTTTTGGGTCTCACAGGATATTATCACAAATTCGTCAGCAATTATGGTCGCATAGCGAAGCCCCTCACGCAACTCCTGAAGAAAAATTCATTCTTCTGGAATGAGGATGCACAATAGGCATTTACAGCCCTCAAAAATGCCATGTGCTCCACTCTAGTCTTAGCACTACCGGATTTCACCAAATCTTTTGTCATTGAATGTGATGCTTCGGGTACAGGTATTGGGGCAATTTTAATGCAGGAAGGTCGACCTTTGGCCTTCAAAAGCCAACAAATAAGTGGGAAGAATCTGGGTCAATCTACCTATGAGAAGGAAATGATGGCCATCTTACATGCAGTAGAGACCTGGTGACCTTACTTATTGGGGTGACGTTTCCAAATCCGCACAGACCATCACAGTCTTAAAATATTTTTGGAGCAACACCTATCCTCCCCACAACAAAATAAATGGCTCACCAAAATGCTGGGATATGATTATGAGATCATTTACAAAAAAGGGCAAGAAAATAGGGTAGCAGATGCATTATCTCGCCAATTTGAGGAAGAAAGCACGCTGCTAGCAATTTCCCTTCCCATTCCAGAATGGATTGAAGAGGCTCGCAGGGAATGGTTTTCACATCCCGGGCTCTCCCAACTCATTTCTCAATTGCAGGCGGATCCAAATCCCACCAAGGACTACTCGTGGCAAAATGAGATTCTTTGCTACAGGGACAGAGTCGTAATATCACCAACATCCAGCCTCAAAAGTCACATTTTGGAAGAATTGCACTCATCCCCCCTTGCAGGACATTCAGGCTTTCGGAAGACGTATGCTCACACTAGAAGATCATTTTTTTGGACAGGCATGAAAAAGGACATCCTTACTTTTGTAGTAGAATGCGATGTATGTCAACGCCATAAAGGGGAGACCGTCAAAGCACTAGGCACATTACAACCATTACCCATCCCAGCATCAATATGGACGGAGGTTTCTATGGATTTCATTACAAGTCTTCCAAAGTCCAGAAACAAGTCAGTCATCATGGTGGTTGTGGACAGACTTTCGAAGTATGCTCATTTCTGCGCCCTACCGCATCCGTTCACACCGACTTTGGTCGCTCAATCTTTCATGGATCAGATCTTCAAATTGCAAGGCATGCCCACTTCTATTGTGTCCGATCGTGACCCGATCATCACCAGTAATTTTAGGTAGGAACTCTTCAGGCTACAAGGCACCCATCTAAAACTCAGCACTTCCTATCATCCAGAAATAGATGGTCAAACTGAAGCCGTCAACAAATGTCTGGAAACCTACCTTAGGTGTTTCACTTTAGAAAAGCAACATCTGTGGGTTCAGTGGTTACCTCTGGCTGAATGGTGGTATAACACCAACTATCATGCCACCACCAAAATGACTCCCTATGAAGCAGTATATGGTCAACTCCCTCCTTCCCCTACTTCTTATATCAAAGGATGCTCAAAGGTACAAGCAGTGGATCAACTCCTAGAAAGTCGTTCAACCATGCTCGCCCATCTTAGAGAGAATCTTCATCAAGCTCAAAACTGCATGAAGCAACAGGTAGATCAACATCACTCAGAGCGCCAATTTCAGGAAGGGGATTAGGTATTTTTGAGGCTACAACCCTATAAGCAAACATCCCTCAAAGATAAGGGTTGTCAGAAACTATCTCCAAAATTCTACGGACCATATCAGGTACTTCAGTGCATTGGAGAAGTAGCATACAATTTGGCTTTGCTGCCTACGGCAAAAATCCATCTAGTTTTTCATGTCTCATGCCTCAAGAAAGTGATTGGGAAAAATTGCAGAATTCAAACCAGTCTACCTGAATTGGACGAGGAAGGGTCAATCTGGCTCCAACCTGAATAGGTCATGGACACACGAGAATGACCCCTGCATGGCCGAGTGATTAAGGAAGGCCTCGTCAAGTGGAAAGACACCTCTCCGGAAGATGCAACTTGGGAACCAACCACTATTCTTTAGCAGTTTCTGCAGCTTCATCCTTGAGGACAAAGCTATTCTTAAGGGGGAGGGCATGTTAGGGTCCCACCCTAACCCCCTTATTTATGTAGTGGGATCATGTCATAATAAAGAGTCAATAAAGCCCATATTAATAATTGTAAGTGGTTAACCCGCTATTTATGACGGGACCACAGTTAGTTGCAAATGGGCCTGTATTAGGTAGATGGTATTAATAAAACCCATGGTATTGATCCATGGTATTACATGTATGAGTCATATATAAAGGATATAGACTCCCTGCGAGGAGAATCATGTGTCTTACTTTTGAATCGAGCTCTGCTCTATTGGAGGTTTCCCCCTCGAAGAGGCCAGTGAACATTGCTTCTGAATAATAAAGTATTTGCTATTGACTCTCACTATTCTATGTTCTGGGTATTTTTCTTCGCATATTCTGTATTTGGGTATCTTTTGCAGGTTAAAAGCATAACAGGAACTGACGGCACTTCATAACCCACAATAGAATGGGGTGGCCGAAAGGAAGAAAAGATCCATTGTGGGAGTAGCTCAAGCGATGTTGCATGACCAAAGCCTACCACTTCATCCGTGGGCTAAGGCATGCAATACAATAGTGTATCTTCATAACAGAAGTCCTCATCATATTTTGGGGATGAAGACACCTATGGAGGTTTTTTCATGGAAGAAACTAGATGTGAGTCACTTATGTATCTTTGGATCACCAGTTTTCTGTCATGTGACCAAATATGCTTAGAAGAAGCTAGACCCAACAGCTGAGTTGGGGATACTTGTGGGGTACACAGATACACCCCACAACTATCATGTGTTTCTGCTTGCCAATTAGAGGACCGTAGTTCGCAGGGATATGAAGTTTGATGAGCAAAGAGCCATGCGAGTGTCACTTGAGAGGGAGTTCAAGTTACATGGCGATGAGGAAATTTTAGTTCCAAAGGAGGAGGAACCTCTTGATGATGTGGATCAGCCACATGCAGAGGATCTAGTAGTGGAGACCACCACTCTTGGAGAGTCTTCTAGAGATGGGTGGAAATTCTCGTGGGAAGCTGACAAATTGATGTAGGATGCGAGAGAGAATGTGGGGCAGCCATCCTCTCATCGCTGATAGAAGAGATCTCTCGAGAGATACACTAGCTACATGGCCCTGGTTGGGGAGTGTCTAGTGACCGAACCTTCTTCTTTTCAGGAGGAAGTGCAGCAACCAGTCTGGGTTGATGCAATGGTAGAAGAGTACGATTCTATCATACGGAACAGTGTGTGGGATGTTGTCCCTAGACCTGCGGAAAAATCAGTGGTTAGTTCCCGATGGCTTTACAAGGTAAAGTAGGTAGCTGATGGCAGTGTTGAGAAACACAAGGCAAGGTTTGTTGCCAGAGGTTTATCATAGGTTGAGGGGATTGACTATGATGAGACCTTTGCTCCTGTAGCAAGGTACTCATCTATCAGATCGATGCTATCTCTATCAGCTCAGATGGGTTGGAAGATCCATCAAATGGATGTGAAGATGGCATTCCTCAATGGGAAGATTGAGGAAGAGGTATACATTGAGCAGCCTGAAGGATTTGAGACCTTCAATTGCGAGTCACATGTTTGCCGGCTCAAGAGAGCAGTGTATGGGCTGAAGCAAGAACCCCATGCTTGGTATACCAAGATTGATAGCTATTTCACTGGGTTGGGCTTCACCAAGAGTGAAGCAGATGCAAACCTATACCACATCATGGTAGATGGTAAGCCATTGATTATTTTACTTTATGTCGATGATCTGATTTTGATAGGTGATGATCAGCTCATACAGTCTTGCATGGAGGACATTGCAAGAGAGTTCGAGATGAAGGAAATGGGCCTCATGCACTAGTTTGTAGGCATGGAAGTGTGGTAGAAATATGGGGAAGTATTTTTGTCTCAAGGCAAGTATGCCAATGAGATACTCAGGTGCTTTCACATGGAGAAATGAAAGCCCATGTAGACTCCTCTAGCTGGGAACTAGAGGAAGGAGGATGGTACTTCAGGTGAGGTAGTAGTTGTTATTGTTTATCGGCAGCTAGTGGGTTCACTTATGCATTTGGTGAACACACGACCTGGCTTATGCTTTGCGGTGAACTAGCTAAGTCAACCTATGGTTCAGCCTACCAAGCTGTTTTGGAAGGCAGTGAAGCATGTACTAAGATATCTCAGAGGCACTACATAGTATGGTTTATGGTACAGGCAGACAGAAGGAGTGAAGTTGCAAGGCTTCACGGATGCAGATTGGGCTGGTAGTCCATTAGACTGGAAAAGCACTTATGGAGGAATCTTCAACCTTGGTTCAACTGTAGTTTCTTGGTATAGCAGGAAACAGAGATCAATTGCACTTAGCTCAGTAGAGGCTAAATACATGACTGCAAGTCAGGCAGCATGCGAGGCCATTTAGATGCGAAAGATTCTAGTTGGATTGTTTGGTCAGATGATGGATCCTACAGTGATATACTATGATAATTAGAGTTGCATAAAACTCTCTGAGAATCCAGTGTTTCATGACAGGTTCAAGCATATAGATATTTGTTACCATCATCTACAGGAATGTGTGGTCAAGAGGGTCATGATGTTGCAGTATGTTTCAACCAAGGAGCAGGATGCAAATATTTTGACAAAGGCACTGTCAAAATACAAGTTCGAGTTCCACAGAGACAGGATTGAGGTTGCTGATAATCCCTTTCTTATTGAGAGGGAGTGTTGAAAAGTGTGCAACAAGAAATGCTAAAAATAGAAATCACTAAAAATATCACTACTATAAATAGCCAGGCTATAAATAGCAATTCAACCATTGGAGGTCTTAGCTACAATGGGTGAAAAGTGAAAGTGCTAAAAATAGATTTTCTAAAAATAGCATTTCGGGATCCCTTCTTATTTTAGTCAGTCCCTGGACTAAACATAGGAAGTAAAATTCGAATTTTTTATCAACAACAGTTCGACAATTATTTAATTAATTCATATTGAGTTAATTAGTTAAGGAAAATCAAACTTGAAGTCTATGTGAGGACATGTAGCAGTTTCTCCATTAATTGAGGAATTTAACCTTCAGTTAAAGATATAAGGATGAGTTGTAATATTGAGTTGTAATCAGTGGAATTAGTTTAACTTAGTTAAGTCCAGTTAGATTAATTTAACGCTGTGTTAAATTAATGAGACTTCAGTTAGTTAATTCTTGCATGCATGTAACTACTGTAATTCAGATAACTGAGTATTCACTCATGGATAACTCATGCATGTCAGTTCAATCAGAGACCCAGTTGAGATCATATGGAGGGACAGTGTACTATCAGTTGCTAGGATATTCCTTTGTGAATATTCCTTGCATACAGAAGGAATATTATTCCTTATGGATTGCGCAGTTGGACCTGAGGTTATAGTGAGTGTGATGAGGCCAATTCAAACATGCGATACCAATGGACCCCAATCAAAAATGCGCAAGGAAATAGGAGGCTTGGAGGGATTGAGGAAGATATATTCTATGTCTATTGTGCCTATGAGCTGTATTGTTTGATTCCAGAGAGAGCAAGATAGATTGAGGGCTAATTCTTTTTGTAACTTGAACAAGATTTCCACTTGTATGATAATACAGAGTTAGGGTTTTAGGCTGGTGCTTTCCTCAGTGATATATCTTCTGTGTTATGGTTGATTACTTCTCATTCTTAGTTATATTTGTTCATGCTTGATGTTTCTCATGTTCGATTAAGCTTCTACTCAATTGTTGTAGAAGTAGATCAAGTGTTTTGCTTTAGTACATTGCATTACCAGGTGATCTACAGTGGGAAATTTCTACAATTTCCTCTAATGAGAGTTAGAGTTAGCCAGAGAAAACTATAGACAAAGATAGAGTGATCAAGGTGGATGTTCGTGGTCACCCGCCTATTCCACTTGGACCCCCACCATTGTCTCTTTCAGTTTTTCAATTTCCTTAATTGTAGCAGAGTTTACTATTTTTGGCAGTTTTTCTAGTCTTGGACTTCCATAGCGGTTTTGAGGCCCTAAATGATATTTTTTATATAACCTCGTTGATTTAAATTATTTAATCTCCCTTTTTATTTAAAATATAATTAACCTATATTTATTTAAAATATAGTCAACTATTATCTATTTCTAATTACTCGATTACTTTATGAGTATATATTAATTCACTTATTTAATATATATTTATAAAATTGTCAATTTACGTTAATTTAATAATAAAATTAATAAAAGAATTAACTAATTGAATAAATGAATAGATAAATAAATAAATAAAATTGACAATTAAATAAATAAATATTTTAGTCTAACTAGCCGTTTCTTGGTCAAATTCTAGCCGTTACCTGGATATTCTGCCCGGTCTATTTATAATGCATAGCAAGATCTGCTCATTCAACTTGTCCTGATGATGAACCACACTGGTTGGTTCAAAACACGTCGACAAAATTATCTCTATGTGATTTTCGCCGAATATTCTTCTCTAAATTGATATGGATCACAGAAGCCTAAATTCAATAAAACACAAGACTTTGCTTGATGTTTTCCATTCAAAACTTGTATTCCTCAGATATATCTTTCTAATGAGGTATTTTGCATGTCAAACATAGATTAATTGCCAAAGTTGTGACCCCAAGAAGTTGATATACCAATTTCCCCAAACAGGGTGCATAGTTTTGGCGCTTCATCTCTTGAGGTTAGGTTTTTAGATGTTTAGGGTTTTCCATTATTTCTCAATAATAAATAGGACTTCAAGCCTCATTGTAACACAGTTAAGAGGCATGTAGTCATCACATCCCTTCTCAGAGATAAGCTACCATTGCCCAAGCTAATTTATTTCCATTCTATTTGTAATCTGATTTCAGTATTTGATATTAATGAAATGAAGTGTTATTTCTGCTGCATCTATGTATTTATGGTTATATCTGCAATTTTTGTGTTCTTGTTTAAGTTCGGATTAGTGGTATCAGAGAGGTCTGCTCTTTCACAATTTTTCATTGCATGTCCACAACGAGGTTGGGATATAAGGAGTTAGGGCTCAAATTGATCGAACCTTTGCAAGAAAAACCTTGAAAACCTCGACAACCTCCCATGGCTAAAAGAAAATAAAGACGAGGGGGTGGGAGATCCTTTCAAAATCTTTATCAAAAAAGCCCTCGAGTGACAGAGAAACGCATTGATGGAAAACTTTGCCCAGATCCTTCAGTGTCTAACCAACTGGGATGCATCTCCTTCCAGCAGCCACTTTGGAAGTGCCACACCCTTCAAGCTACAAGTTAACTTTGACATCCCAATATTTGAAGCTTAGGTAGATGTAGACGCTGAAGATAAATGGTTAAATATTCTAGAAGGATATTTTTCTATTCATCATTTTTCCATCTGATAAAAGGTTAATTTTTCACTTCTCAAAACCGCCCCCATGTGAAGGATTGGTGGGAAACCTATTATGAAAAGAAGGACAAAAGTACATCCTCACAATTTTCACCTGCACCCACTTGGAATTTGTTTTGGGACACCATCAAGGAGCAGTGATACCCTGTCGGGAGCTTTGAGCATAAATACATAAAGTGGACCACGTTGTGGCAAGGTAGGGACCAAGACGTGTCAGAGTTTACAAATGTTTTTCATACCCTTCGCACGAAGTTAGGTATCAAGGATCTGTGAATCCGAAGCAAGGGAAAGGCGCCCCCAAACCACAAAGGAAAGGACAAAGCCATGGTGATGTGACCCAAAATAACTCACCAAAGCAATAAGAAAAACATAGGAAAGTGGTGTGAGTTCCATAAGAGCTCCACTCACAACACAAGTGAGTGTCAGACCAAGCACTCACTAATGCTTGAGCTGAAGGCTTTCGAATCAGACGCATGTTCTGACTCTGAGCTAGAACCGGACAAGGGGAATGACAAAGGGAAGAAGATCATTGATGCAAAGCCCAATGCCACTATGGCCACCACCAAGATCTAAAATATTGAGCATGCAGATCCAGAGGAGGGGGAATGCCTCTTCCACTCATAGATGTGGGTGAAGGGTTCTCCATTGTAGTTCATTATCGATAGCAGGTGCCAAAAGAACCTCATTTCAATAGAGGTCATGAAGGAGTTGGGCCTACCAAAAATAGCACATCCACAGTTGTACACCATGAGGTGTCTTCACTAAGGATGAGATATTTGTGTCAACCAACAGTGTCGCCTCCTCTACAACATCAAGCCCTTCACGGATGAGGCACTGTGTGATGTTTCTCCTCCTGAATTTTGTGATGTATTATTAGGACAACCATACTTATGGAAGTGACATGATGTATATGAGTCTAGACCTCGATCTATTATTTTTTATTTAGGTAATAAGTTACACAGGATACTAGAGGTAGCCCCGCCTACTGCCATCTCTTTGATATCTGTTAAGCAATGCAGTAAGTTCATCTCCCAGATTGGGATTTTTTATTTTCTTTTTCTTTTTTCTTTTTTCTGATTCGCTCTCAATGTAAGGGGAAGATCGTAGCCACATCCATGGCCATTGGGAAGGGTTCCTCCACACAAAAAAAGCAAGTGGATACGATTGTCAAAGAATACAGGGACACCTTCTCCTCACCTATAGGGGTATCCTTGCACTGTCAGGTCAAGCATTCGATCGATCTGACTCTTAGAGCACCTCTACCCATTGGGTTGATATATCACCTCTTCATTCTAGAAAATGAAGAGATCAAGCAGAAAATCTAGGAGTTGGTGCAAAAAGGGCACATTTGACCAAGTTCCTCGCCTTGTGGGAGATTGATTATACTTGTATAGAAGAAGGATGGGACCTGGAGGCTCTACATTGATTATCAAGCACTAAAAAAAATCAGTGTCAGGAATAGGTATCTAATCCCACAGATTGATGACCTCGTAGACCAACTCAAGGGGGCCAAGAATTTCAGTAAGATTGATCTGAAGTTTGGCTATCACCAAGTTCCAATAGGGCCCACAGATGTATGGAATATTGCCTTCAAGTTCCTTGCCTTGTGGGAGATTGATTATACTTGTATAGAAGAAGGATGGGACCTGGAGGCTCTACATTGATTATCAAGCACTAAAAAAAATCAGTGTCAGGAATAGGTATCTAATCCCACAGATTGATGACCTCGTAGACCAACTCAAGGGGGCCAAGAATTTCAGTAAGATTGATCTGAAGTTTGGCTATCACCAAGTTCCAATAGGGCCCACAGATGTATGGAATATTGCCTTCAAATCCAAGGAAGGCCTTTTTGAATGGTTGGTTATGCCCTTCGAGTTGATAAATGCCCCTGTTACTTTTATGAGGCTAATGGATGACATCTTGCATCCCTTCACCAACTCATTCATGGTTTTTTATCTGGACGACATCCTCATCTTCAGAAAAGGTGGGGAAGAACATTTACAACACATTTGACAGGTCCTTCAAACCCTTCGGTAGCACAAACTGCGTGCCAACTTGGATAAATGCACCTTTGGCATGAGTTAGGTCTACTATCTAAGTTACATAATAGATGAGTGTGGCGTGCATGTGGATCCAACTAAGATCCACGTCATGCAGGATTGGCTAGCCCCGACCACTGTAACAGAGCTTCGCAGCTTTTTGTGCCTTGTAAATTTTTATCGGAGGTTCGTGTTTGGATTCTCCAACATCACTTAGAATTTGAGTCAGATTACTAAGGGTGGGGTGAAAACAAAGTTTTCCTGGTCCGGGTCCCAACAGAAGGCATTTGTTGAGTTGAAGCATTGCCTTTGCTTTGCATCGATACTCACACTGCCAGACTTGCAACAACCATTTGAAATTGAGACAAACAACTCTAACTATTCTATTGGTGCAATCCTCACCCAACACGGGCATCCAGTGGCCTATCTTAGTGAGACACTTTTTGATACAATTCGAAAGTACCCCACCTATGATAAAGAGATGTATTCCATTATGCAGGCTTGCTGGCAATGGAAGCATTAAATTCTGGGGAAGGAGACAGTCATCCACACTGATCATCGACCCCTTTAGTTTATATAGACACAAGGGAAGTTGTAGAATTATCAACATCAGAAGTGGTTTACATATATGCAACAATTCCACTTGAACATTAAATACAAAAAGGGAAGCACCAATCATGTTGCAAATTGCTTCAATTGGCCCCTAGTTGTAGCACTAACTATTGTTCTCAATTCTTGTGGCTATGAGACCTCTGGATGGCCACAACTATACAAAAATGATCCAAAGTTCACCCACCCCACATACCAAATGCTAGCAGATGGAAAGCAAGATCCTAATCTCCACCTCTAGGATGCATTATTATTCTACCTGGCCCACCTTTGTGTTCCTTTAAGTGAGTGCGCCAAGCTAATTTGGGAGGCACACAATAGTCAGGTCACATGATACTTCGGTGTGGAGAAAATTGTTGTTGTATTACAGAAGTACTTTTATTGGCCAAAAATCCAATTGGATGTTGGGAAATATATCAAATCCTACAATGCTAGTGCCATTGTCTAGCTAACCATTTAGAAGTAAGCTTTGTACACTTCTCTACCTACTCCTAGCCATCTATGGGAATCTATCTCCATGGACTATATGTCTAGCCTCCCTTCAACCAAACATGGTAATGACTGTGTATTTGTGGCCGTGGACAAATTTTCAAATATGGATATATTGGTGGCCTGGAAGAAGAGTATCACAGTAGAGGACACTGCCAAACACTTCTTTGAACAAGTGTGAGTACATTTTGGGATCTTGTAGACTATTCTATCAGATTGGGATAACAGTTTCTTAAGCACATTCTGGTCAAGCCTTTGGACACTATTAGACACCAAGCTCACGAAGTCGACTGCCTTCCATCCCTGGACTGATGGGAAGATGGGGGTCATCAATAGGATGATAGTGCACATACTCCACATGTACAAATCCAAGCACCCACGAACTTGGGAGGAGAGTCTTCCTTATGTGTAACATAGTTATAACAAAGCTCTCCATAGATTGACTGATCACAATCCCTTTCAAGTGGGTCTAGGATTTCAACCATTGTGTCTGATTGATGTTGCCATGCCTCATGTGACTAAAAAACATAATCCACACATGTATTGTCTGAGGCTGATAAAGTGGCCTTATTTATTGAACGCATCCAAAACATCTGCAAGTAGGTTCATGACATCTTGGAGAAGTCAAAAACCAAGTACAAGCATCGACACGATCAACATCAGGTGCCACACAAGTTTCAGGTGAGCGACAAAGTTTGGTTGCATTTACATAAATAATGCCTTACTGGAGCCCATTGGAAGCTCATACCACTCTGATATGGTCCTTACACCATTACCAGGGCTTATGGAGACAATTATTTTGAGCTCAGCATTCCCCCATTCTTTGGTCTACACCTAGTGTTCAATGTGGATCACCTTCGACCATACTTCCCACCATTACTGGACACATTAGACATTGTAGAACAACTCACACCAACAAAGTTAAACCCAGACTACATGGAACAAGCCACAACTGATCATATAATGGACACATAGATTAGGAAAAATCTCTAGTAGAATATCCAATGATATTGGGTTGTCATAAGTAGCCAACTTCTACACTAAGGCAAGTGGCTCACCAAGAACCAAGTTCAATAGAAGTTTCCCCATCTCATGGATGCACTCAACGTAATGGGGACCATTTCTTCCTAAGGGGGGAGGACTAATCCAGTTGGATGTTGGCGACCACCCTCTTGTTCCACTTGGATCCCCACGACCATATCTTTTAGTTTTTTAGTTTCCTTAATTGTAGCATAGTTTACTATTTTTGACATTTTTTCGAGTCCTGAACTTCTGAATCCGTTTTGAGGCCATTAACGACGTTTTTTGGGAAAATTGAGGCAAACATGACTGTTTGACTAATGTTTACCACTTGAAAGTTGTATTCCTCATATAGATCTTTCTAATGAGGTATTGTTCACATCAAACAGAGATTGTATGCTAAAGTTACTATCCCAGAAAGTTCATATTCCAATTTACCCAAATGGGGCCCATAGTTTCGGCGCTTCATCTCCTAGGGTCAGGTTTTTGGATGTTTAGGGTTTCCATTGTTTCTCAATGATGAATAGGCCTTCGACCCTCATTGTAACACAATTCAGAGGAATATATTTGCCACAACTCTTCTCAAAGATAACCTACCATCGCCTAAGCTAGTTTATTTCCATTATGTTTGTAAGCTTATTTTAGTATTTGATATAAATAAAATGAAGTGTTATTTATGTTGCATCTTTGTATTTATGGTTATATCTGTAATTTGTTGTGTTCCTGTTTAACTTCGGATCAGTGGTATCAGAGCGGTCTTCTCTTTCATAGTTCTTCTTTGCATGTCCCCAACGAAGTCCAGGTATAAGGAGTTATGGCTCGAATCAGTTGAACCTTTACAAGACCAACCTTGCAAACCCCGACAGTCTCCCTGGTGAAAGAAAAGAAAGACGAGGGGTAGGAGACCCTTTCAAAATCTTGCTCGAAGAAGCCCTTAAGTGACAAAGGAACTCAATGATGGAAAACTTTTCCTAGATCCTTCAGCAACTACCCAAAGGTGACACATCTCCTTCTAGAAGCCACTCTGGAAGCACCACACACTTCAAGGTACAAGTTAACTTTGACATTCCCATATTTTAAGTTCAGATGGATGCAGATGTCGTAGATAAATAGTTAAATATGATAGAAGGTTATCTTTTTGTTCATGATTTTTCTAGCTGGGAAAATATTACTTTTGCACTTCTAAAATCCACCCCCCACGTCAAGGACTAGTTGAAAACTTACTGTGAGAAGAAGGATGAAAGTACACCCTCACTATTTTCAGTCGCACCCACTTGGAATTTGTTTTGGGATGTCATCAAGGAGCAATACTACCCTGTTGGGACGATGAGGATAAATACATAAAGTGGACCATGTTGGGGCAAGGAAGGGACTAAGACATGCAAGAGTTTACCAATATTTTTCATACCTTTGTGCAAAGTTGGGTATCTATTGGGTTGTGTTATACTATTTCCACGACTAGCCCTTTCATTGCACCGATGCATAACGGGGGGCGGTAGCCCCCCTCTATGAGGTCTAGGGTAGCACCCTAGGGAAAAATTTTTTGGACCCTATATTAGGTGGGCAGACCTACCTATGGTTTTGTGGATGGATTTCATACATGATTTTGGGTGCGATGGTTTTAGGTCCATGGTATTTTGTAGATCCGATCAAGGGAACTATGATTATGTTCTAATCCAGGCTTAATGGATTGGGGTTTATGGATGCTTCGACATGTATATATATGTATTGTAACATTGAAAGGAACATAATGAAAAATCAATCTGGTAGTCCTGGTTTTGGGATCCAGGGGAAAATCTCTGTGTCTATTTGTTTTATGTGTTATACTCTCGCCATTATTTATTTTCTTCTTTTTACAATCCGTATGCAGGTAATTTCTGTACAGGGTTAAAACCTATAGTATCAGTGATTTTGAGCAGCATTTGGTACTCAAGTACCACGACTGTCTACACAAGTACATCTAGGACAAGATGGATTTCTTCGAAATCTCCTCGGAACGACATACCGATACACTATTAAGGTTGAGAAGAAGTGTAAACAAAAAAATAAGTATTTGGATCTGTGAATCCTAAGCAAGGGAAAGGCACCCCCAAACCATAGAGAAAGGGACAAAGCCAAGGTAGGGTGACCCAGAATATCCTACCGAAGCCACAAGCAAAGAAAAACACCATGAAAACAAAGAAGTACATAGGAAAGTGGTTTGATTTCCATACGATCTCCACTCACAACACAAGTGAGTGTCAGGTTAAGCAGTCACTGGTGGTCGAGCTGAAGGCTCTCAAATCAGATGCATGTTGTGACTCTAAGTCAGAACCTGATAAGGGGAATGAAAAAGTGAAGCACATTATTGACATGGAGGCTAATCCCACCATGGCCACCACCAAGATCTAGAAGATTGATCCTGAAGATCCAGAGGAGGGGGAACACCTCTTCCACTCACAAATGTAGGTGAAGGGTTCTCTGTTGTTGTTCATTGTTGACAGCAGGAGCCAAAAGAACCTCATTTCAATAGATTTCATGAAGTAGCTTAGCGTACCGACTATAGTGATGAGCCCCATAAATGGGTAATTATATGGGCTCATTTTGCCTCCTAACTTAGCTTAATCCACCATTCTCATTAGTTTATTGCATGTTTTTTTATTATATTTATGTTAATAGAGTGAGTTGGGTTGGTCATTATGCCATGGAGTCTAATGTGTGTTTAATGCAGATTTTTGGTCAATTTTGGAGACAAAGTCAAAGATTTAATGGACATTTGGCAGCAAAAATTTGAAGAAGACAAGGGAGAGGATTTATAGAAGGGTATCCCACTCATTTATGACTCCCCACTTTGAATTCTCCATATGCAACTCAGAGCACAAGCAGCCACATCAATGCACCAAAGAGGTAGCCGAGCAAGTGGAGGATAACTTCTGTTTATCTCAAGTTTTGGGAACCAAGCCTCCCTGATTTTAAGGAAGCTTTTGGGAGCTTCAATTGTATAATTAGAAAGGCCTAGGGTCTCATTAGGTTGTTGGAAGTTAGTCAAATTTTCAAATTTTTGTTGCAGCTTTCCTCTGCTCAACTTTGAGCTTACTTTTGTTGACAGTTTCATGTAATCCTATTATTATTTTGATAATAAAGATGAGAACATTTTTGAGCTAGCACTGAGTTACCTCGAAGGGCTGAAGCTCTTGGGTTAGGGCCCAATCCAAGTAGCCAAGCTCCTCTTGTTTGTATTTCTATGCTTTGTTTCAGTTTATGGATTAGTTGATGTTAGATAAATTTCTTTATTGGTTAAGAATAGGTTGCTTTTGGTAATTTAGAAGGTCGTTTCCATTTGATTTTTTTATAGCAAGTTGAACAACGATAGAAAGAAGATACAAAAATGCTATCAATAGAGCCTTGGCCTCCTTTCCTCCCTTTGGGACCATGAACTGAGGCCAAGAACCTCTTGCTGCCACAAAAAACACAAATTTGCCTTCTCCGTAGGGTTTCTAGTGTTGCAATTTGTTAGAAGGTTAATGCTTTGCTTTAGATCTCTTTCACCATGCTGATTTTTGTCTTTGTGATAAATTTCCTTTCATGCTTTCTTTCCATGCAACATTTTTTAGCATTTACTTTCCTAGATCAAAGTTTAGATTAGCTTGATGAAAATTCTATTTTTTTGATGTATCTAGTTTCTTTGCTTGCTTAATTTCATTGTTTGATTTTCAGTTCTTGCAGAAAATCTCTTCTCACAATAATTTAGCCAATCAGTCATCACCATCTCTCTTTGATCTATGCTCCACAGGTCACCCAAAGTCCCTCACAAATCTGCCTTAGTTTTCTGCACTTTTCCCATAAACTTTCCTCTCCTTCCTTGGACAAATATGACCATCTATCTCTCTTCTAATCATTTTTTATGAACCCTAGACACCTTACCACATCATCCTAGCCTTCAGCTACCCTTTCCACCTACTTTCCCACCTTCAAAACCTCCAAAATTGCTCTTAGCATCCTCCTGTAGACCTCCTGTAGATCCCTTGCAGCCTCCTGTAGATTTTCCTGTAGGTGTCTTTTTGAAGTCCGATTGTAGGAAAAGCCTCGAGAAGGCCACCTGGGGCCTCCTAGGACCCATCCACACCTTCCTACACCTCTAAAAATTCCAAAGTCATCCTCCATCACTACCTAATCGCTGCCACACACAAACAAATAAATTACATGTAAGACAATTTCACCTAAAAATACATAAAAATCTAAAAAGATGTTTTTTGATCATTCGCTTCTATAAATAGCTTGAGTAGATGTTGTTTACTTCTTGAGTAGGCAATGGCATTCATTTCATGGTTTTTCATCTCTCTTTCTACAAAAGTAAGATTAGATGACTAAGTAGGGTTTGCTAGGTTTACTTCACATTTCAGTCTTCTTTCTCTTTCTGCAAGTCGAGTAGCCTCTGTAGAGTAAGCTTTCCTTTCTTTCATCACATATAAATCTTCTTCTGGAATTCATAGAAGTTGGCTTGAGCTCCTAGTGATCTTGTGCCAGCTGACCAAGTGATAGCCTACAGTAAGACCTAGTACTTGTGCATACAACACCGTCGCTTCCAAGTTTGTTACGAACTACCAGGTTGATAAAAGTAAAGTAGGAGGCCGAGGAGTTGCAGCATTATTGCTGCAATACTGGAGCTCACCACTTTTTGGTGTCGTTGTTGGGGAATCGTCAGAGTATTTTGTGATTATTGCTTTCTTGTATTTTCTATCGTAACATTCTACTAAGTAGTTTATTTCAACAAAAGTAGAGTAGTTGTTTCTTTCAGTTTCCGCATTTTCCTGCCTCCATTTTCAATTCTACAATTTCAATTTCGGCAAAAGTAACTTAGTCATTTCCGTGCTTTCAGTTCTACATTTCATTTGCTTTGATTTCCAATTCTGCAAATTTCATTTCAGCAACTTCATTTCAGCAAAAGTAGATTAGTCATTTCCTTGCTTTCATTTCTGCATCTCATTTGCTTTCCTTTTCAGTTCTGCAATTTCATTTCAGTTAGTTGCAATTTGTTTGTACAACTAATTTCAGTTTTGCAGGTATAAGCAGAAAAAAAATCAACCAAAAGATTTATTTTCATGCCTTGTAGGAACAAATATAATTCAGGAAAATTCTTGCCCAACACCCCCACCACATCACATCGCCACCCTTCTCTCTTCTTCGGTGGCAGTGATCAGGAAGAAACTTTAGGTGAACAACCAGAGATATTTGAAGAACCTATAAGGGAAGAAGAAGAAGAAAATATCCCTCCTGAGATGATGGCTGAAAATAGAAACGCTAAGGGGAATGGAGAAAGAGTAGAGTGTACCTTTCCCATCAGAGAGACTAATGGGGACACTAAAATGAAGAACATAAGCCCTTCAACCCTAGCTCACTTCCATGGATTGACTATAGAAGATCCTGACACGTTTTTGTTTGATTTTGTTGTTATCTGTCGAACTTATGACTATGCAGAAGATGAGAAAAAGTTGAAACTATTTCCTTCTACTCTCAAGGATGCATCATTGAAATGGTTCATGGGGTTTCCTGGCAATAGCATCACAACTTGGGCTTAGATGCAGTAGGCCTTTAATAGAAAATATCGAGACTATTGTAGGTCAAAAGACACCAAGGAAGAAATCTTTCGAATGACCATGGGAAGTGATGAATCTTTGGAAGATTATGAAGAGAGGTTCCAGCTCAATTATAAAAGGGCTAGGTGCACACTTGATCCTGAATCTCTGAAGTTGGTCCAGCTCAGGGGAATTCTGGAAGACCTTCTAGACACCCTCCATCTACTGGCTAGAGGATACATCTACCAACTACCTTACGAAGGCATAAAGACTGTTTTTAGAAACCATTCTAGGGAAACCAAAAAGAGAGGTAGGGGGAGTCAACCCATAGCTAGTACCTCCTCATCCTGTTCATCCCTCAAAGGTGAAATTGGAAACATGATGGAATACTTCAAGAGTGAGATGCTACAAACTCTTGCCATGCAAATGGATACCTTGCATATCAAAAGGAAATAAGAGGAAGTAGAGAGAGCTTTGGCCATTTTCTATCCTAGCTGCACCAGAAGGCATCCTAGGAACAAGTGTCCATTGAACTCTATAGAGGTTTGTTCGCTCTGTGAAGAAGATCATTCTACATATAAGTGCCCTTCCTTGCTTGGACTTAAAGTTGTATACCAGGGGGATGAAGGAGCCACTGAACCGCTCTATTTCATGAACCAAAGGAGACCGCATGGACCTAGACCATACCAACACGGGCTGCAAGGGACATCTCAGGCATACTGCAAACCCAACCAAACCACTTCCATACCTTCTTAGGGCCCTCCTGCTCATCCTTCTTGGTCCACACCTCCTCCTTGGTCATATTCATCTCAATTTCATGCCCAACCAGCTAATCATGCATTTCAATCCTATGCTCAGCCACAACCTCAGTGGAATGCATCTCATCATGGGTGGAGGCCCCAGTACAACTCTCCTCCTACTCTTTTGCCTCCACCACCTACTCAACCACAACCATTTCCTCATGCTCCACCAAGGCAACCCCAAATGCCTGCCCAGCCGAACCGAACCCGAACAACAGACAGGCCCAACAAGTATATAATGGGGAACCATCATACCCAACTTATGTTGTGGAGATTCAGGAGATTAACCCACGATCTGGGAAGGTTCTCCTAGATAGCCAGCCTCCCCCTCAAAAGGTTGAGGAAAGTAAAGAGGAAAATGAATTGAAAGCAATTCCACCCTTTCCTGAGAGATTATCCAAGACAACACAACCCACCCTAGAAGAAACTGAACTTCTAGGAGAATTGAAACAATTATGTGTAATGATACGACTTCTCCAAGCCATAAAGGATGTGCCTATATACAATAAGATTATCAAAGAGAAGTGCTTTAGGCATCCAGGTAGGCGTAAGAGAGATACCCCAACCATCAATGTCCTAGGACAACTGTCCGACCTGTTGTTGGGGCATGTAATCTATTCGAAATATATAGACCCTGGAAGCCCAGTAGTTGATGTCCACATCAATGGCACCATGATCCCACATACCTTGATTGATCTAGGAGCTACCATTAATGTGATGACAAAGGACACCATGCTCAAACTCAACCTCCAGGGTTCCTTGAGGAAGACCACGACAGTACTATAGCTAGCACCGTGACCCCTGAAGGGATTGTGGACGATGTGATGGTATCCATTGATTCTTGGGAGTACCTTGCTGATTTCTTAGTTCTCCAGCTGAAGGAAAAGCTCACTGGGTATCCTCTCATCCTGGGAAGACCCTGGTTGGCCATTGCCGATGCTTACATCAGTTGTTAGGCTGGGAACATGACCATCAAGAATGGGCATATGTCCAAGCAGCTAATCCTATAACCTCCTAGCCAACCCTTGCTAGAACATGATCTACCCCTCTAGTTGGAGGAGGAGGATGAGGATGAAGTCTATTCTGCACCACTATGTGCAATAGAAACTGTCATGGGGGAAATCGCAAAATGAGGATGATATCATTGAAAATTTAATTCAGAATCCACCCCTAGTATTTTTCCATTAGAAGATCTAGTGAAAGAAACCCAAGACAATCCCTTAACTGATCTCTATGTGACTGATCCAACCTCTTTCCATGTTAAGAATATAGAGTTCAGCCCAGAAAGAACCTTAAAAATCAACTCATCCCTATCCACTTCCTAGAAGAAGGAATTGTGCAGCTTATTGAGAAAACATTTAGATGCCTTTGCTTGGAGTTATAAGGAGATTAAGGGAGTGCACCCTTCAGTATATACTCATCATATATACATTAAGGAAGATTGCAAATTGGTTAGGCAAGCTCAAAGGAGGATGAATCCATCCCTTAAAGACATTGTGAAGGAAGAATTGCAAAAATTACTTGATGCAGGATTCATCTACCCCATCTCTGACAGTGAATGGGTCTCCCCTTTGGTGCTAGTGCCAAAGAAAACTGGTAAGTGGAGAATCTGTGTCGATTATCAGGAACTGAACAAGGCCACTAAAAAGGACCATTTTCCTTTGCCTTTCATAGATCAAGTGTTAGATGGTCTGGCAGGAAAAATGTTTTTCTCCTTCCTAGATGGGTTTAGCGGGTACAATCATATTCAAATCAGCCCAAAATACCAAGATAAGACCACTTTCACTTGTCCTTGGGGTAGCTTTGCATATCAATCCTTCCTTTTCATTTGTGAAACACTCCAACCACTTTCCAGAGAACAGTATTGAGTATATTTTCTGAACTGGTTCATGATGCAATGGAAATATATATGGATGATTTTACTCCTTATGGTTCTAACTTTCAAGAAGCTTTATCTAACCTAAGAAAAGTTTTAGACAAGTGTATTGAAATGAACTTGTCCCTCAGTCCGGAAAAATGTGAATTTTTTATGACTAAAGGGACCGTGCTAGGTCATGCAATATCTCAACAAGGATTGTAGGTGGACCCCAACAAAGTTGCCATCATCCAAAGGGTCCCACCTCCTCAAAATGTGAGAGATGTACGAAGTTTAGTCTTAGTAGGATATTACAGAAGATTCATTAAAGATTTTAGTAAGTTAGCCTCTTCGTTGTTTGGTCTTTTGGTAAAAGATGCCGAGTTCATATGGACTGAAAACTGTCAAGAAGCCCTAGATACCTTAAAAGGCAAACTTGTGATTGCCCCAATTTTGAGAGGCCCAAACTGGGCCATACCTTTCCACATTCACACAGATGCCTCGAACAAAGCAATAGGAGTAGCCTTGGGACAAATTGATGAAAAGTTAGCTTATGCCATATACTTTATAAGTAAAAATTTGTCAAAGGTAGAGTTAAACTATACGATAACCAAGAAGGAACTCCTAGCTGTAGTGCATTCCTTAAATAAATTTAGACATTACATCACAGGCTATCAAACCTTTATACATACTGATCATGTTGCATTAGGTACTTAATGAACAAACCAGATGTAAATGCTCACATCATTAGGTGGTTGCTTTTACTACAACAGTTTGATTTAACAATTGTTGATAAGCCTGGTAAAGAAAATGTTGTTGCTGACTTTTTGTCTAGAGTAAATTTGCCTGCAGGAGAAGAATGAATGGTGTATGATCAAATGCCAGATGAATACCTATTTTCTATCTTGGTTCTCTCTCCATGGTTTGCTGATATAGCAAATTACTTGGTTTCAGCACAGTGCCCACCACACCTGTCCTCAAAAGAGAAGAGCAAGATTGTGAGGGAAAGCGCCCCTTTCACCTAGATTGGGGGCAATCTCTTCAAACGTGGCCCAAATCAGATCTTGAGAAGATGTGTCAGGGAGGAGGAAGTCTTTGACATTCTCCTGACCTGTCATGACGGGCCTTGTGGAGGTCATTTTTCAGCAAAGAGGACTGCCTTCAAAATATTGTAGGCAGGCTACTATTGGCCCACTCTTCATCAAGATGTGAAGAGATATAGCAGCCAATGTGATCGGTGCCAAAGGATGGGGAAACCTACTCCAAGGGATGAGATGCCCACGCAACCTTAAGTAACCTTTGAGCCATTTGAGAAGTGGGGCATGGACTTTGTGGGTCCTATAAACCCTCCTTCAAAACAGAGGTAATACATCATTGTGTGCACCGATTACCTGACAAAATGGGCAAATAAAAAAACAATCAAGGCAACAACAGAGGAAAAAGTAGCTGAGTTTTTAAGAGAAAACATATTCTATAAGTTTGGGTGTCCAAGAGAACTGGTCACAGATCAAGGTAGTTAGTTCACTTCCAATTTGATTGAAGACCTGCTCACACATCATAAAATCTAGCACATGACTTCCACCCCTTAGCATCCACAAGCCAATGGGAAGGTGGAAGTCACTAACAGAGCTTTGGAAGGAATTTTGACCAAGGTAGTGAGTAGTAGCAGAAAACATTGGGAAGATAGACTAGTTGAGGCCACCTGGGCCTACAACACAACATGGACGACCACCACAGGGGTCACACCCTATGAACTGGTCTATGGGAAGAAGGATTTGTTGTCAATAGAGTTTGAATACAATACAATAAGGATGGAAGCTCAGCTGGACCTAGACCTCAACCATGAACAGAGGGAAAGACTACTCCAGCTCAATGGATTGGATGAACAAAGATTGTAGGCCCTTATCCACCCAGAGGTAGTTTAGCTTCAAAGGAAAATATGGCATGACAAAGATATCAAGGAGAAGCAATTCCAAGAGGGAGATTGGGCACTGCTCTATGAATCAAGGTATAAAGACTTCAAAGGTAAGTTGAGGACAAGATGGCTGAGACCCTACACTGTGGAAAAATGTAATGAAAATGGTTCAGTTCTTATCAGAACCATTGATGAGGAAGGAATCCCCATGCTTGTGAATGGACATAGGTTGAAAATTTACAAGAAACCCCTCTCCAAGCGAGAGTACATTGAAGATTTGAATAAGACAGTGTTGATAGTGGAGTAGGTCTTAGCCTCCACTCCACCCACTCACTGAAGAAGTCTAAGAAAAAGAAAAAAATAATAAGGACTCAAGTGAAAACCTCCATGAGGTGCTTAAGTCCCATCATTGGGTTGAAAACCTCTTTTGAGGCGGCCCAGTGATGAAAAAAACAAAAAAAGAGAAAGAATAAGATCCTTGGGTGAAAACCTCTCTTGGAGGCGCCCAGGGCAGGCAATTAGGGTGAAAACCTCCTTGAGGCACCCTAGTTGTCTTTCAAAAAAGAGAGAGAGAGAGAAAAGAAGAAAAAAAACAAAATGAAGGAAAAGGAAATTGACTTTTAATGTGCATTGCAGGTTATAAGTGGACCACAGGAGTAAGAGAATATGCCACTGAGCCTATTTCATATCCCCCACACTCTTCTCCATCATTTATGACCTTCATTCCACCTCTTTGTGTTTTTTTCTGAAGACTGTGTATCCTATAGGAGGCCCTGTGTGTTCTACAGGAGGCTCCTGTAGAAATCATAGAGAGCCAGAATTGGTCTCAAAAAGCAGTTTGAGGGGCTAAGAGATTTCATGAAGAGCATGTAGGCCTTCCTACAACTATCCACCCTCTTGGCCATCCATCCCACTCCCACACCACCTCATCATCATCGATTTCTTACCTTCCTATAAAAAAAAAAACATAGAAACTAGTTTTTTAGAGAAAAGAACAAAAAATAAAAGGAATAGCAACTCCAAATCTCACTTGTAGTTTACCAAGTACCTCTCTGTCTTCATCAGCATCTCCAGTATCATCCTCATAGCTCCCAGTACAAAAATCAGCTAAAATTTTTAAAGGGAGAAGCAGCTACAGGAGCTCTTGCAGGAATTCCTATAGCAACAAATCCCATTAAAATCAAGCCACAACAGCAAAATAGGTGCAGCCATAGGATTGAAGGGAACACTTGAAGCCAGATCGAGCCAGAGGATACCTGCACGAAGCACACAAGCCACACATCAGGGAGAATAAAGCATAAAATAGAGGAGATACAAGCATGCAGCAACTAAAATACGAGCATGCAGCAGCAAAGGAACCAAAATGCACCACAGCACGCACATTCAACTTGCAGGTAAGTGTCTAACCCTCTCCTTTGTCATATCTATGTAATTCAAAAATATGCATAAACAAATGAGATGGTTAGGATTGAATGAGAAAAGGTGGCCAGTTAACTGGCCACCTTCATCTAGTTGACTGTGCTCATCCGGAGATGCCACCACACTTGTACCTAGTCAACTCATAGAAAAATCCAAAGGATAGGTAGTGGAGGGTATACAAACTTTGATGCAATGATGGGAAGTGATTGTGGGAAAGAGTCATGATGATAAAGTGGTGGGGATTAACGGTCCAAATATGGCAACGTACCTTTTTTACAGCTCATCCCATCACCAGAAATATCTCAAAGAAGACATAAGTACTCCTCCTCGAAACCCCTTCACCACCTTTTCTTCCATTTCATCCTCTTCCACTTAGCTGTAGCAAGCTCTATACGACCTCCATAGCCTTGAGACCATTGTTCCCTATTGTTTTCAACCATCCTCCTTCTATCAACATTCTACAGGTGTAATAACAGGTTCTACAGGAGCACCTACATCCAGTTCTACAGGAGGGGGCCAGTTCTACAGGAGGGGAAGTAAGCAGTTTTTAAGGAGAAAACATAGGATTTTTGCTCGATTTATGGCTTGACGAGGTAGGTTTTGTGCATACCCACCTTGGTTATTAATATGTGCAAGGAATGACATAGTTTTAGGGAGGAATTGAGCTTGTAGGAGAAGAGGAATTCCATAGAAAATTTCTACCTGTTTGCTTAAAAAAATAACACAGTCTTTCTTTGTTTTCCTGTTCCTTCAAAATTCTTGTCTCCATCTCTATTTTGGGTGTTCAAAGGGGGTATAAGAAAAATGACAGGGGAATTCATTAGGAAGGAGCCCACAAATTTAGCTAGGATCCATGAGCATCCCGAAGTAGTAGCCATTTTTACCAGAGCCAATTGGATGCTATTCTTTGAAAAATTCTAAGGGTTTGATGAAGAAGTGGCTCAGGAGTTTTCCCTTTCTTTATTCCCTCGCTCAAGGACCCATGCCACTATTACTTTGAGGGGTCTCTCCATGGAAATCACCCAAAACTTATCAGTAGGGTTACCAGCCTCCCCCTGGGATTACCTTGGAGCAAAGATGAAAATTCAATTGGGAAATCTACCAAGAAAAACTTCTTCCAACCAAATGAACATCTCGTAGAAGAAAAAAATGGCATTAGAAGAACAAGCATACCTTACCCTTGGGATGAGGTCAGTTACCAAATTATCAAGTATATTTCCTGTGAAGGAAGGTATAGCATAGTTTATGGCTACCATTTCAGATTCCTCCATGAGTTGAGATATGGAATGGATGCTCCAACACCCCAGAAACTCAACGTTACCTATTTTCTCCTACAGTCCCTTATAGATTCCAGCATTAAGTTGAAGGCAAGAGGTCCAGATCAGTTGGCTCACCATGGGTTGATTAAACTATTAGTGGAAGAAGGCCTCCATACATTTACAATCCCCATCACATGGGAAATATTAAGAAACATGACAGCAGGAGATGATATAAAGGCCCTCACATACGATCACAGTCCTTCTGATAGTGAGGGGGAAGAGAAACAAAGGGAAGAAGGGGAGGAAACCGAGGAACAAATAGAGAAGGGGAGGAAACTAAGGAACAAACAGAGAAGGAGGAAACTAAACTAGAGGAGGAAGAAACTAAAACCGAGCAAGAGGAAACAAAACCAGCAAAGACAGAGAAGACAAAATGAGAGGAAAAAGGGGCATAAAAGACAGAAGTGTCTCCTGAGACCCTAGAAAGAGAGGCAGTAGCTTCCCTCAGTACCCTCAACACCCTAATGAAACCAAAACCAAAGAGGAAGAGGCAAACATCAATGTATTTCAGGGCTCGGAAAATCACAAGGATAAAAACAGGAAAACCACAACCATCTTCAATAGTGCCTATTGTACTTGAATATTCTCCCACTGTCAAAGGGGAAGAATCTCCCTCTAAAAATCCCATCACATATGAAAGAGGAAGTCCCAGATCTTCCACCTGGAAGGAAAGAGTGCAACTACAGGACTAAAAAATAGCTCTATAGGAAGCACAGACTGTTTTACAGGAGACCCTAATTAAGCTATAAGAGACTGAAAAACTTGAGAAAAGGGTAGAAGAACAACCAAAGGGGAAGGAGGAAACAATAGAGACTCAAGAACCTAACCCCTAGCCTAGTTTGGGCTCTTACTACAATCTTCTTGAGGGGGGAAATCATTCCACGGAAATTTGCAATCCCACTTTTCTTTGAGTTGGAAAAGGAAAGAATAAGGAGCCATAGATGGATGCAAATCGCCAAATCCAAGGGTGTAGAGGATATTGGCATGGAGAACAAGCTTAGAGAAATGGGCAGGGAGTTAAGTGTTGTAAGAAATAGAGAGGCAATCACAAGAACTCACTTGGAAATAGAAAATGAGTTGCTAAGAAGACAACTGCAAGAAAAGGAGACATAATTGGCATGCATGGCTAACTGGTCTATGGAGGCACTGTAGTGCAGAACACCAACAAAATCATATGGATTATACCTCAAAGATCAATGGCTATAGTTTTAGATCAAGACTTTGGCACAGAGAGGCACAATGCCTTTTTAGGATTACAGACAGTTCATGGACCTATGTGACCAAAGCTCTTCAGAAGACAAGGCAAAAATAGCAGAGTTATATTTGCATAACATAGCCCTCACCGATATGAACCTATGGGACCCCAATGATAGGATAGGGGACTTGCAACTGATGGCCATGGAATTATGGATGAATCATGAGGAGAAAAGTGCAACTGAAATAAAAAAGTTGATGGAAAAATAGAAAAATGAACCCTTAATGATCAGAGCTGAGCCACTAGACCCCATGGCTCTCATTAGCACACACCGGTTGCTTGCAAATAATCCTCAAAGTGCCCCTAAGTATATCAATGATCAGGCTAAGTCCATTGCACATTTTGAGGATATGGAAAGACTACTTGGGGAAGACTGTATTCATGCTTGTATGAGGAGGTGGAACACTCTCCCACACAATTTGCAAATCAGGGAGTATCACTCCCCAACAAGGATGAAAGAAGCATTAAGGAGAGTGCCACTGTACAAGCACTCTATGTAGAGTTTGAAGGCCAATTGTATTGGCCTCAAATTGAGTTCCCTACTGCTACTAGGCCTACTGGAAGGTAGAAAAGAGGAAGAAGAACAATGACAGTGGGAAGAGGTGGATAGAAAGGCAGGATTCCATGACAAAGAAGAGGACCTCACATCAGAAGCATGGGATGTTATGGAGGCCATCAGGGCCATCAAAAATGAGGAGATAGACTAGTTTCTCAGAGGATGAGAAACACATTCAGTAGGGGGTGATGATGAGCCCCATAAATGGGTAATTATATGGGGTCATTTTGCCTCCTAACTTAGCTTAATCCACCATTCTCATTAGTTTATTGCATGATTTTTTTATTATATTTATGCTAATAGAGTCAGTTGGGTTGGTCATTATGCCATGGAGTCTAATGTGTGTTTAATGTAGATTTTTGGTCAATTTTGGAGACAAAGTCAAAGATTTAATAGAAATTTAGTATAAATTATTCGAAGAAGACAAGGGAGAGGATTTATAGGAGGGTATCCCCCTCATTTATGACTCCCCACTTCAAATTCTCCATCATGCAGCTCGGAGGATAACTTCTATTTATCTCAAGTTTTTGTAGCCAAGCCTCCCTCATTTTAAGGAAGCTATTGGGAGCTTTATTTGTATAAGTAGAGAGGCCTAGGGCCTCATTAGGTTGTTGGAAGTGAGTCAAATTTTTGAATTTTTTGTTGCAACTTTGCTCTGCTCAACTTCGAGCTTACTTTTGTTGACAGTTTCATGTAATCCTATTATTATTTTGGTAATAAAGATGAGAACCTTTTTGAGCTAGCACTGGGTTACCTCAGAGGGCTGAAGCTCTTGGGTTAGGGCCCAATCCAAGCAGCCAAGCTCCTCTTGTTTGTATTTCTATGCTTTGTTTCAGTTTATGGATTAGTTGATGTTAAATAAATTTCTTTATAGGTTAAGAATATGTTTCTTTTGGTAATTTAGAAGGTTGTTTCCATTTGAGTTTTCTATAGAAGGTTGAATGGTGATAGAAAGAAAATACAAAAAGGCCATCAATAGATCATTGGCCTCCTTTCCTAGCTTTGGGACAATGAACTGGGGCCAAGACCCTCTTTCTGCCACAAAAAACACAGATTTTCCTTCTCCATAGGATTTCTAGTGTTGCAGCTTGTTAGAAGGTTAATGCTTTGCTTTAGATCTCTTTCACCATGCTCATTTATATCTTTGCAATAAATTTCCTTCCATGCTTTCTTTCCATGTAGAATTTTTCAGCATTTACTTTCCTAGATCAAAGTTTAGATTAGCTTGATGAAAATTCAGTTTTTTTGATGTATCTAGTTTCTTTGCTTGCTTAATTTCATTGTTTGATTTTCAGTTCTCTTGCAGAAAATCTCTTCTCATAATAATTCAGCCAATCAACCATCACCAACTCTCCTTGATCTATGTTCCATAGGTCACCCAAAGTCCCTCACAAATCTGCCTTAGTTTTCTGCACTTTTCCCATAAACTTTCCTCTCTTTCCTTGGACAAATTCGACCATCTTTCTCTCTCATAATCATTCTTGATGAACCCTAGACACCTTAACACATCATCCTAGCCTTCAGCTACCCTTTCCTCCCGCTTTCCCACCTTCAAAACCTCCAAAATTACTCTCGGCATCGTCCTATAGACCTCCTGTAGATCCCCTGCAAACTCTTGTAGATTTTCTTGTAGGTGTCTTTTTGAAGTCCGATTGCAGGAAAAGCCTCCAGAAGGCCACCAGGGACCTCCTAGGACCCATCCACACCTTTCTTGTTATGTTATGGTATGTTCTATGCTTATAATAGTTTACTTATTCTTCTTATTATATTCCACAGATTAGCAATCACATGTACATAAAGTAAGGTGCAGATAGAACATTAAACGATCGACAGAAAATAAGCCAAGACAAGAGACACAAGATGTGGCGGCTAGACATGAACAAACCCCACAATGTGTGGGGAAACCCTTTGATCAAATCTTATTTAATCTTCAATAATTCAGCAGAGAGAAATAGTACAATAAGTCTAATTTATATCAGCAGTAGCAAACCCTAGATCAACAACATTAGCAATAGCGGCTTCATCATCAAAACTAGGGCAGTCGATATCTCACAAACTGACTGTCAAATCAGCTTGATTCCACCACCAAAAATTGTAGCCTTCAGAGAAGGTTCAGATGAACCTACAGTGAAATTCAGATGAGGATCTCTTCTGGTCCACGCAGGTCAAACTTCACTTCTGCAGTTGCAGCTTCAGTTTCAGCAGCTTCCTTCAAACTAGGGCAGTCGATATCTCACAAACTGTCCATCGGATCGACTTGATTCCACCACCAAAAGTTGTAGCCTTCAGAGGAGTTTTAAAATGAACCTATAGCATAGATCAAAAGAGGAGGTTTGATGGTCCATGCTGGTAAAATTTTTGATCTACAGTTGCAGCTTCAGTTTCAACAGCTTCTGGCTTCACATGTGTGAGAGAGAGACCCTTTTTTGCGCAGTAGAGAAGAGACTCTTTTCTGTACAGTATAGAGAGAGATGTGATGAGATGAGTGCAAATGAGGAAAAGTCCTCCTGTATTTATACACAACTGTTGATGTTTGAATAGATGCAATTGTTGGGCTTCTGAGCCTACATGAGTTGTAGGCCGGCTTGATAATAATTCCATAATCAAAATAAATACATATCTCCATCAATACTTATTGGAATTGGATGATATTTATATCAATATTACACCTCTAGATGAGAGGAATATACTGAAAATATTATCAGCCATGAATAAGATGACCCACATGAAGTTTGGCCCTAGTTGCCAATTTTAACACTCCCTCTCAACTAGGGAGAATTTCATCTGCAATCTGTCCGTCGGTCGCTACTATTCATCCATCAAATGCACTGCCCTATATAGCCTGACCCTTGCCCTACTTTGCTCTATTCTGCCTATTTTTCTTTGTCTTGTTCTATCTTGTACTAATTTGTACGACTCTACTCTACTTTTTTCCGAATTATGAAGAAGAAGAAATGATCGAGGATGTATCATACTGACTCAAAGTCAGTCTCAGAGTATGTACCACTAGTCCCAGACCAATCTCAACCAACCCGAAGTTAGCGTCATAGTGAGTGCAACTCCTACCATTAGTCCCAGACTAGTATCATTCATCCCAGATCAATGGAGGTCATCCTAGAATAGGGAGTATGGTATATACAATGGTGCATCCATCAGTACTACTATGGTCCCTAACTTCATTTCCCTTCTCATTGATTAGATGATAGGTACTTCCCATGAGTCCCAGACTGCATGGGGAGGATGTCTCGACAGGAGAACTTAATCAATCCTATCCTCACAGGAGAACACATCAATCCTGCTACAATCACCATGGAGAAAACATCAATCCAGGCCGCCATGGAGAACACATCAATCCATGCCTCACAAGAGAACACATCAATCCTACTACAATCACCATGGAGAACACATCAATCCTGCTACAATTGCCATGGAGAACACATCAATCTAGGCCGCCATGGAGAACACATGTATACCACCAAGGGATAGTGAATCATCCTGTGGTCATATGTTGCTCCAAGAAGTACCCCGCACCCCCCTGGAGCTCCCAGAGCTCAATGCATCATACTGGACCCTCATTGGAGGGTCTTTGAACAACTACAAGTTGTTCTCGGAAAGTCAGGAATTTTACTTTCCCAAGGGGCTTTGTTAGAATGTTGGCGACCTATTCATCTGTACCGATATGTTGGAGCCTTATAGCTCCCGGCTACACCATATCTCGAATATAGTGGTACCTGATATCGATATGCTTGGAGTGATCATGAAATATGAGATTCTCTAACAAATGAATCCCACTCTGGTTGTCATAAAGGATCACGATGGTATCCAATGTAAATCGAAACAACTCACTAAAGAGCTTTCACAACCAGACTACCTCACAAGAGGCCATGCTAGCAGCAATATACTCTGCTTTGGCGGTGCTCAAGGCCATCAAATTTTGCTTCCTGCTCATCCAGGATATTGAAGTAGATCCCAAGGAGAACAACACCCGAAAGTGCTCTTACGGTCCTCCACATTGCCTGCCCAATCAACATCTGTGTATCCAAATAGTCTCACATCTCTAGTAGTGTATCTTAACCCATAAGTGATTGTGCCACGAAGATATCTCAACCGATTCTTGGCACCAATCCAGTGCATGTGGTGGGGTTCAACCATATGTTGACTCACGTGTTGACTTCGAAGCATATATCTGGACGAGAGTTCACTAATAACATTAATTCTCCAACAAGTCACTGATACTCAGTAGCATTTTGTAAAATAGGTCCAGCAACACTACTACTTAACTTCTTGAAGTCAAGCTCCATCGGGGTAGTTACAGGCTTGCAGTCCACCATACCGAATCTTTCCAATATCTTCACCACATATTTTCCTTGAGATAGGAAAGTTTCCCCTGGCTTCTGCCAGACTTCAAATACTAGGAAATAGTGCATTAGTCCTAGGTCCTTCATTTCAAATTTAGAATCCAACTCCCTCTTACATTCGAGAATGAGAGGATCTGCACCTATTAAAAAGAGGTCATCCACATACAACACCAGTATGAGAGGTTTGTCATCTTCAACCTCAAAGTAAAGGTTAGGATCAACTTCACTCCTAGTGAATCCTAGCTTCATCAAGTAGCTATCGATCCTCTCATACCATGCTCGGGGTGCTGGCTTCAGCCCATAGAGAGCCTTCTTCAACTTGCATACATGAGATTTTCAATCATAAATCTCAAATCCTTCGGGTTGCTCCACATAGACCACTTCTTTGATCGAATCGTGGAAGAACACGGTCTTGACATCCATTTGATGTAGGTTATCCTTGTGAAACCACGAGTGCTATGATCAAGCAGATGGTCGTATATCTGGAAACAGCTACAAATATCACATCATAGTCTATACCTTCCTTTTGGGAGAAGCCACGAGCAACAAAACGAGCCTTATACTATTCTGTACTTCGATCTGCTACAATTTTATCTTGTAAAGCCATTTTGAAGTGACAATTGTCTTGTCCTAGGGTTTGGGAACTACTTCCCAGACATCATTCTCCATAATGGTCATAGCATCCTTCCATACTTGATGCTTGACAGCATCTGAGAATGATGAAGGCTTATTTTGTATGATTGTGCTCATATTGGTCAGGTATCCCTGATACTTGTTGGGTTTCTTACTTTCATGGAAGGTTCCTTAGGGTGCAGCATGCCTTTCAACATCATCAAGTAGCCCCCTAATCCATGAAGGCCTCTTTCTAGAAGAGGAAGGCTCATGTGGAGGAGGATCAATTGGATCCATGGGTTCTTCTACATCATGCATTGATTCATCATCATTTTCTTTCAATTCCTTGGTGTTGGCTTCTTGAGAGCTCCTCAAAGTCGGAAGATTATCCACCTTGCTGAGAGCCATATCTTCGTCAAAGGTGACATCATGACTAATCACAACTTCCCTTTGATTGGCTACATAGATTCTATAGCCTTTATTATTTTCACCATAGTCCACGAAAATTCGCTTCTTTCCAGATGCACCCAATTTATTTCTTTTCTCTTTTCGCACATGAAAATATACAGGGCATCCAAAATTTCTAAAATGAGAAACATTAGGTTTCTTACCGGTGAACATTTCTTCAGGAGTCTTGGAACCCAATGCTTGACGAGGGCATCGATTTGGTACATATACGACAGTGTTTGCAACTTCAGCCCATAGAAACTTCGAAAGTCTTTGATCATATAGCATGGCTCGGATAGCTTTCATAATTGTGCAGTTCTTCCTTTCCACCACACCATTTTGTTCAGGAGTATATGGTGTAGTAGTCTCCCTCTTGATGCCAGCCTCTTTACAAAAACCATGGAACTCATTAGATTCATACTCAGTCCCATTATTAGTTCTTAAGATCTTGATCTTCTTTTCAGTTTGATTCTCGATCAGGGCTTTGAAGTGTCGAAACCAAGAGAACACTTCATCCTTCTTTTTCAAGAAGTATATCTAGGTCTTTCGAGAATAGTCATCTATAAAAGTAAGATAATATGAATATCCTCCCAAGGAGTTCACAGGCATCATACTAGATATGTTTGAGTGAACTAGTTGTAATATATCGGAGATCTTGCTTTGACTTGAGGGGAATGGTCCCCTTTTGAGCTTTCCTTCGTCACATCCTGGACATACACCTTCTTTCTCTACTTGGAATTCGAGCATCCCTGTTACCATCTGTCTTACATCGGGTAGAGCTTTGTAATGAAGGTGGGCAAACCTCTGAAGCCAAAGTTTGGACTGAAGAGTTGTGTCACAAGACATGACACCTAGCGGGCTTCCACTGACCTGATATAAAGAATCAACTCGAAACCCAAGAGTGAAATCATCTTTAACTTCTTTCTTCGACCCTTAGGTCCAAACTTTCTTTTTGATTTAGACCTGAAATTATTTATTTCCTTCGCATGAGAAGAAAAAGCAGCAAGAGGACCTTTAGGCAAGGGCATTTATTGCTCTTCTACCCTTGTTTCTTCTTGAATGCATCTAGCCATTAATTCCTCGAAACTAGGAATTACATTTTTGTTTAGAACAATAGTCCTGAACACGTACCATTTGGATGGTAATCCTCCAAGAGTTGTGAGTGCCATTTCCCTGCCAATAATAGTTTTCCCAACAGATAGGAGATCGTTCTTGATCTTGGTGATTCTTAAGAAGTATGCTTTCATACTCTCATCTTTACCCTTCTTGATTTCCCTCAGCTTATTCCTAAGAAAAAAAACTTGATTTGCATCATTGAATTTAAATAAACTCACCATTCTATCGTAGATTTCCTTGGAGGTGTCCAGTTTAGAGATGTAGGCCACCAAGTGCTTGTCGATAGAGTCCCAAATGATCTTCTTTGTTTTGACTTCTCCATTTTTCCATTTGTTCCAGGCAGCAGCAGATGCATTTGACGGAGGCTCAACAATATTACCTCTTACATGGTCCAACACTCCTTGATCTTCTAGAGTTAGATCGATAGACATCTTCCATCCATGATAGTCAGCTTTCTCATGAATCTTGTCTTTGGCAGGAAAGGAAGTGTTGCGGCACATAGTTCTTTTAAGATGCCCTTGCAATTCCTCTCTTCGGTGATTGCTCTTGCTCTTGCTCAGGCTTCCCTCACCTCAACTCTGATACCATGTTAAGTTATGGTATGTTCCATGCCTTATAACATTTACTTCTTCTTATTATATTCCACAGATTAGCAATCACATGTACATAAAGCAAAGTACAGATAGAACATTAAACGATCGACAGAAAACAAGCCAAGACAAGAGACACAAGATGTGGCAGCTAGCTAGGGACAAACCCCACAATGTGTGGGGAAACCCTTTGAACAAATCTTCTTTTATCTTCAATAATTCAGCAGAGAGAAATAGTACAATAAATCTGATTCATATCAATAGTAGCAAACCCTAGATCAGCAGCACCAGCATTAGCGCCTTCATCATCAAAACTAGGGTTGTCGATATCTCACAAACTGACTATCGGATCGGCTTGATTCCACCACCAAAAGTTGCAGCCTCTAGAGGAGGTTCAGATGAACCTACAATGCAATTCATATGAGGAGATCTTCTGGTCCACACAGGTCAAAATTCACTTCTGCAATTGCAACTTCAGTTTCAGCAGCTTCCTTCAAACTAGGGCAGTCGATATCTCACAAACCGTCCGTCAGATCGACCTAATTCCACCACCAAAAGTTGCAGCCTTTAGAGGAGGTTCAGATGAACCTACATCATAGATTAGAAGAGGAGGTTTGATTGGCCACACTGGTCAAAGTTTGGATGTGCAGTTGCAGCTTCAGTTTTAGCAGCTTCCAGCTTCACATGTGAGAGAGAGATCCTTTTTTGTGCAGTAGAGAAGAGACTCTTTTCTGTGCAGTAGAGAGAGAGAGAGATGTGATGAGATGAGCGAAAATGAGGAAAAGTCCTCCTGTATTTATACACAACTATTGATGTTTGAATAGATGTGACTGTTGGGTTTCTGAGCCTACATGAGTTATTAGTCAGCTTGATAATAATTCCATAGTCAAAATAAATTCATATCTCCATGAGTACTTATCGGAATCGGATGATCTTTAGATCAATCCTACACCTCTTGACGAGAGGAATCTAATGAACACATTATCAACCATGAATAAGATGAACCACATAAAGTTTGGCCCTAGTTTCCAATTTTAACATTCCTACACCTCTGCAAATTCCAAAGTCATCCTCCATTGCCAACTAATCACTACCACACACACAAATAAATAAATTACATGCAAGACAATTTCACCTAAAAATACATAAAAAAATACAAAAAGATGTTTTTTTCTCATTTGCTTCTAGAAATAGCTCGAGTAGATGTTGTTTACTTCCTGAGTAGGTAATGGCATTCATTTCATGGTTTTTCATCTCTCTTTCTGCAAATGTAGGATTAGATGGCTAAGTAGGGTTTGCTAGGTTTACTTCACATTTCAATATTCTTTCTCTTTCTGCAAGTAGAGTAGCCTCTGTAGAGTAAGCTTTCATTTCTTTCATCACATATAAAACTTCTTCTGGAATTCATAGAAGTTGGCTTGAGCTCCTAGTGATCTTGCGCTAGCTGATTAGGTGACAGTCTGTAGTAAGAACTAGTACTTTGTGCATACAACACCGTCACTTTCAAGTTTTTTACGAACTACCAAGTTGTTAAAAGTAAAGTAGGAACCTCAGGAGTTGCAACATTATTGCTACAATACTAGAGCTCACCATATAGCACATCCACAACCATACACCATTGGGTGGCTTCACCAAGGATTCTATCTTCACATCATCCAGTAGTGTCGCCTTCCCTACAACATTAAGCCCTTCATGGATGAGGTACTATGGGATGTTGCTCCTCTTGAAGTTTTTGATTTATTATTAGGATAGCCATACTTGTGGAAGCAACACGCTCTATATGAGTCTAGACCTCACTCTATTATTATTTCTTTGGGTAATACATTATACATGATACTGGAGGTAGCCCTGCCTACCACCATCTCTTTGATATTTGCTAAGCAATGCAGTAAGATCATCTCCCAGAAAGTGAAATTTGTTTTCTTTCTAATTCACACTCAAAGTAAGGGGAATATCGTAGCCACATCCATGGCCCCCAAGAAGCGTTCCTCCATGCAGTAGAAGCAAGTGGATACAGTCGTGGAAGAATACAGGGACACCTTCTCCTCACCCACGTGGGTACCCTTGCACTATTAGTTCAAGCATTCGACTGATTTGACTCCAGGAGCACCTTTACCCAATAGGCCGATATCCTATTGCTCCATTCTAGAAAATGTAGAATTTTTGAATAATATAACACTTATTCACAGATATTATCCTAATTATACACTATTTTCAGAATTCATGCATAATACATAACCTCCTCTACCATTGATCATCAATTTGTGGAATTAAAAACAACCACATGCGCACATTGAAACATCAATCACACATATCAACACAGTATGTAATGGGGAAAGCATACAGCTGAAAACCCCCAACTATCTATATATTATAATGATAGAGAACATGTAACAATACATAATACAATACTCCTCACAAGTACTCAGTACTATCTCCACATGCTACATACAAACTAGCTCAGATCTGAACAAGTCACGAGTTCAAATCTCCTCCACTGTTTGCCTGCCTCTACTGCACAATCCAAGTTGAGAATAGATCAGATCCAAGTTCGAATTCCATTTGCTTGTACTGCGCAATCCTCATTGGAAATCTTAATCAATGATTGTGCAAATCTCATGCACAACTATAGTCACAATTGATAGTAGTCTCACCCTTTCACCCACCTCTAACACTTGTCTCCACTGAAATGTCCATGCATTGAGTTAACTGATGTATTCTTTAGTTGATTTATGAGTTAATAATTAGTGAATTAATTAATAATTAATTCACACCACTCATCACTAGTGTATTTGTCAATTAGACTAAATACAACTGGTTTAACTAAGTCAAACTGAACACAACTCCATCAACTCCTCAATCAGCTCCACCAAACTCAATCACTTGAGTTCTAACTGAAGTCCATCATGCAATAACTCAACTAACCCATAGGAAAAGCATATTTCCTTCTGGAAGTTGCATGTGCCACATCCGTAGCTCAAATTGAAGTGCTGCAAGAGGATAAGATAATGTTTATATTCCAAATATTATTAAGAGTTAATAATGTTCGACTGTTCTATTTTTTGACTGGCAGTCTAAAAATAGACTCCGCCCATATGTCTAAAAATAGAGGTCCATCTATTTTTACCAACATGACCAATCATCCATAAATAGCATCCTGCAACTCATAGATCATGATCCATATGTCTAAAAATAGACTTTGCACCAAAAGTAGCCTGCAGGCCCACTTAGTGAAGGCAACTTATTTTCACTAAGATCCATCATCTTGTTGCATTTTCAACAAGAAAGGAATCTCACTGTGATGATGATCAAAAGCCCTCTCATGGTAATCGAAGGAATGGAAAATTCAATAGCAAAGGTAAAAGGAATGCTGGAAATCAAGGAAGAGAACAACCATTCAAAAAGGCTAGAAAGTCCAGGATGTATTAAATGCACCTAACCTCAAAAATAACCTAGTATCCATCTCGGCAATGGAAGACAAAGGCTACAAGGTAACCTTCAGTGATGGTAAGGTATGTATATGGAAAAATAATGTTAAAGATGCTTTCACTCTTGGGTTTCGAGTTGATTCTTCATATCAAGTCGGTGGAAGTCCGCTAGGTGTCATGTCATATGACACAATGCTTCAGTCCGAACTTTGGCATCAGAGGTTTGCCCACCTTCATTACAAATCTATACTCGATGTAAGACAAATGGTAACAGGGATGCCCAAATTCCATGTAGAGAAAGAAGGTGTATGTCTGGGATTTGCAGAAGGAAAGCTCAAAAGGGGACCTTCACTTCAAGTCAAAACAAGACCTTCGATATATTACAGTTGGTTTACTTAGGGATATCTGAGGCTGGCATTAAGAGGGAGACTACTACACCACATACTCTTGAGTAGAATGGTGTGGTGGAAAGGAAGAACTGTACGATTGTGGAAGTTGTCTACGCCATGCTACATGATCAAAGATTTATGAACTTTCTATAGGCAGAAACTACAAATATCGTCGTTTATTCCCTCATCAAGCATTGGGTTCCAAGACTCCTGAAGAAAAGTTCACTAGTAAGAAACCTGATGTTTCTCATTTTGGAATTTTTTGGAAGCCCTGTATATTTTCATGTGCCGAAAGAGGAAAGAAATAAATTGGGTGCATCTGGAAAGAAAGGAATTTTCGTGGGCTATGGTGAAAATAATAAAGGCTATAGAATCTATGTAGCCGGTCAAAGGGAAGTTTTGATAAGTCATGATGTCACCTTTGACAAAGATATGGCTCTCAGCAAGGCGGACAATCTTCCGAATTTGAGAGACTCTCAAGAAGCTAACACCAAGGAACCGAAAGAAAAGGATGATGAATCAATGCCTGATGTAGAAGAACCCATGGATCCAATTGATCCTCCTCCACATGAGCCTTCCTTTTCTAGGAAGAGGCCTTCATGGCTTAAGGGGCTACTTGATGATGGTGAAGGACATGCTGCACCCCGAGAGACCTTTCGTGAAAGTAAGAAACCTAATAGGTATTAGGGATACCTGACCATCATGAGCACGATCATACAAAATAAGCCTTCATCATTCTCAGACGCCATCAAGAATCAAGTATGGAAGGATGTTATGACAAAAGAATATGAGTCTATCATGAAGAATGATGTCTGGGAAGTAGTTCCCAAACCCCTGGATAAGACAATTGCTACTTCCAAATGGCTTTACAAGATAAAGCATACAGCAGATGGAAGTACAAAAAAGTATAAGGATCGTTTTGTTGCTCGTGGTTTCTCCCAAAGGGAAGGTATAGACTATGATGTGATATTTTCACCTGTTGCTAGATATACAACCATCTACTTGATCATAGCCCTTGTCGCTTCGCAAGGATGGAACCTACATGAGATGGATGTCAAGATTGCATTCTTGCACGACTCAATCAAAGAAGAGGTCTACCTGGAGCAACTCAAAGGATTTGAGATTTATGATCAAAAATCTCATGTATGTAGGTTGAAGAAGGCTACCTATGGGCTGAAGCAAGCACCCCGAGCATGGTATGAGAGGATCGACAGCTACTTGATGAAGCTGGGATTCATTAGGAGTGAAGCTGATCCTAACCTTTACTTTAAGCTTGAAGATGATAAGCCTCTCATACTGGTGTTGTATGTGGATGACCTCTTTCTAACAGGTTCAGACCCTCTCATTCACAAATGTAAGAGGGAGTTGGCTTCTGAATTTGAAATGAAGGACCAAGGACTTGAAGTATGGCAAAAGCCAAGGGAAATTTTCCTATCTCAAGGCAAATATGTGGTAAAGATATTGGAAAGATTTGGTATGATGGACTACAAGCCTGTGACTACCTCTAGGATCTTAACTTTTAGAAGTTATAAGGTAGTGATGTCAGACCAGATTTGGGAAATGCCTCTGAGTTTCAAAAACTCATTCGCGTTGATGTTCTTGGTGAACCCCCGTCTGAACATATGTTTTGCAGTTAGCACTGTGAGCTCATATTCGATTGAGCCTCACTGCACTGATGCCAAGAATCTTCTAAGATATCTTCATGGCACAATTACTAATGGATTGAGATACAATACCGAAAATATGAAACTGCATGATTATTCGAATGTTGATTAGGCAGGTAGTGTGGAAGATCACTGGAGCACTTTTTAGTGTTATTTCTCTTTGGATTCTGCTTCGATATAATGGATGAGCAGGAAGCAAAAGTCAGTTGCCATAAGCACCACCGAGACCGGATACATATCTATGAGTATGATCTTGTATGAAGCTGCCTGGTTGGGGAAGCTCTTCAGTGAGCTGTTTGAACACATACCATTGTGATTCTCTATAACAACCAGAGGTGGGATTCGATTATTGAGGAATCCCATACTCTTCGATTGCTCCAGTAAATAGACATCATCTGGGATATAGTAAGTCGATAAGAAAAGGGACTTCATTGCATTAATATGATGTACAGGTCGATACACCTTGTCAAAACCCTGAGGAAAGATCTAATCTGTGATTTTCCCAAATGACTTGGAGTCGGCAAGAAACCCTTGTACAAGGGTCCTGCATGTTGCATACATTGAGCTTAGGGAGCTCTGAGGGCTTGCGGTTCGTACTGGAATACCATATGACCACAGGGTGACTCACCCTCCCTTGGTGGTGCACATTGGAACAAGATGATTTGCTCTCTTGTGGGACAAGATGATTCGCTCTCTTGTGGAACATGATGATTCACTCTCCTATGTAGCAGGATGATTAGTTCTCCTGTGAGACCTAGATTGATGTGTTCTCCATGGCGATTGTAGTAGGATTGATGTGTTCTCCTATGAGCCCTGGATTGATGTGTTCTCCATGGTAGCCTGGATTGATGTGTTCTCCATGGAGATTGTAGCAGGATTAATGTGCTCTCTTATGAGGACAGGATTGATTATTTCTCCTGTCAAGGCATCCTACCCATGCAGTCTGGGACTCATGGGAAGTACCTCTCATCTGATTAATGAACAGGGAAATGAAGTTATGACCATAGTGGTACCAATGGATGCATCTGTGTATCTACCATACTCCTTATGCTAGGATGACCTCCATTAATCTGGGATCAATGATACTGGTCTGGGACCAATGGTAGGAGTTGTACCATACTATGACGCTGACTTCGGTTCGGTTGAGACCGGTTTGGGACCAGTGGTACATACTCCGAGACTGACTTCATGTCAGTGCAGTACTGGTCTGGGACCAGTGGGAGTGGTACATAATATGACGTTGACTTCGGGTTGGTTGAGACTAGTCTGGGACTAGTGGTACACTCTCTGAGACTATGATACTGGTCTGGGACTAGTGGTAAGAGTGGTACTTACTATGAAGCTGACTTTGGGTCAGTTGAGACTAGTCTGGGACCAGTGGTACGCACTCTGAGACTGACTTTGAGTCAGTGGAGGATGATACTGGTCTAGGACCAGTGGAGTTGTACTCACTATGATGTTGACTTTGGGTTGGTTGAGACTGGTCTGGGACTAGTGGTACATACTCTGAGACTGACTTTGAGTCAGTATGATACATCCTTGATCATTTCTTCTTCTTCATAATTCAGACAAAAGGAGAGCAAAACAGAACAATGCAAGAGTAGAGCAGAACAGAGCAAAAAAGTGCCGATCAGTATAGGGCAGAACAAGACAAAGCAGAACAGGTATAATAGAGTAGAGCAGGGCAAGGGTTAGGCTCTACAAGGCAGTGCATTTGATGGATGAATATTAACGACCCATAGTCAGATTGCAGATGAAGTTCTTCCTAGTTGAGAGGGAGTGTTAAAATTGGAAACTAGGGCAAAACTTCATGTGGGTCATCTTATTCATGGCTGATAGTATTTTTATTAGATTCCTCTCATCGAGAGGTGTAGGATTGAAATAAATATCATCCAATTCTGATAAGTATTCATGGAGATATGAATTTATTTTGACTATGGAATTATTATCAAGCCGACCTACAACTCATGTAGGCTCAGAAGCCCAACATTCGCATCTATTCAAACAACAACATTGTGTATAAACATAAGAGGAATTTTCCTCATTTGCACTCACTCTTCTCATCACATCTCTCTCTCTCTACTGCACAGAAATGAGTCTCTTCTCTACTGCGCAGAAATGGGTCTCTCTCTCACACATGTGAAGCCGGAAGTTGTTGAACCTGAAGCTGCAACTGCAGATCCAAATATTGACCTACGTGGCCTAGAAGATCTCCTCATATGAACTACACTGTAGGTTCATCTGAACCTCCTTTGAAAGCCGCAACTTTTGGCGGTGAAATGAAGTCAATCCGATGAACGGTTTGCAAGATATCGACTGCCCTAGTTTGAAGTCGGAAACTGCTGAAACTAAAGCTGCAACTGCAGAAGTAAAGATTGACCTACGGGGCCTAGAATATCTCCTCGTCTGAACTTCATTGTAGGTTCATCTGAACCTCCTTTGAAAGCCGCAACTTTTGGTGGTGCAATGAAGTCAATCCGACGGTCGGTTTGTGAGATATCGTCTACCCTAGTTTGATAATGAAGCCGCTAATGTTGATGCTAGTGATCTAGGGTTTGCTACTGCTGATATGAATAGGATTTATTGTACTGTTTCTCTCTGCTGAATTATTGAATATAAAAGATGATTTGATCAAAGGGTTTCCCCACACATTATGGGGTTTGTCCCTAGCTAGCCGCCACATCTTGTGTCTCTTGTCTTGGCTTGTTTTCTGTCGATCATTTAATGTTCTATCTACACTTTACTTTATGTACAGGTGATTGCTAATCTGTGGAATATAATAAGAAAAATAAGTAAACTGTTATAACCATAGAACATACCATAACTTAACAGGAGGCCACTCCTTCTAGCAGGCCCATTGATCAAACTTTTGCTAAAAGGCAAAGGTTAAACCCATATGCAGAACAAGAGTACACTAAGGAAACAACAGGCCACACAGTGGTAGAAAGGATAGGAAGTGGGTACATTATCCCTTCAGGAGGTTCACCATCTACCTCATAATTCTAGGTGTTAGAAAGACAACAGAGCACAGAGGCATCTTCATTCAGAGCTCCTTTAGAACAGAGCCTGGATATTAAAGAAAAATACAAAGAAATCAAAGCAAGTAATGAAAGATTAAAGCTGTAAAGCTATGCCCATTATTTGAAGATGGCCCCAAAAAACCAAACAAGGTTGATGTTAGCCTTTGATATAAAGGAAGGAAAGATGTAGATGAGCTTCCTAAAGACAACTGTGAAATAGCCAAAATCCATGGTTGATTATTGAAACACTGATTTTGAAGTTTTGGCAAAGGATATTCATCCTATTGACCAAATAGAACTGCACAAACAAACTAATGAGATGGGATATTCTACATTCACTAATAAGGCTATCATAGCACATTAATTGCAGAACTCATTGAACAATACCTTTGCACACCTCCAACTGGAAAATGCCTCCTCTCAAGCTAAAGACACCAGGAGAAAAAACTTTAGAAGATTTGGTAATAGAATTGGGACATGATCCCAAGGACATCAAAGCAGCAGGACAATTTATTAAAAAGAAAAATGATGATATTGTTGCATTGAAGAAGCAACTTAAGATCCCTCCACTCCTCCATACTCAAACTACAGAAGTTATAGAGAGGAAAAAAGAGGAAGAACTTATGGACCTAGTCCTTAAGTTAAATGATCTGTTGAAAGGAACTGAGAAGGAATTGGAAAAAGAAATATAGTCTAAGTAGAGTGAACTGGCCACCACTCCTCAAACTATTATACCAACAGTTTCTACAATAGTACCCTTCACTCTGGCAGCTTCTCTGGCACTGACACTTCCACCAGTGACAACATTACTGGTAGCAGGGACTATTTCAACCATAGATAGAAAAAACAATGTAGGGGCATTAGCAGAAAAAATAGATGAGTATCTAGGCCACATAATTGAAAAATATTAGAGAACAAATGGCAAGTTTGGAAATAGACTACGAGTTGGCATAAATTCGAAATAAAGAAGAACGAAAAAATAGAAGGATGGAGGTAAGAATAAGAGTCCTGGAGAAGGATTTATCATTAGAAAGACCATTGTGAGACATGAAACATATATTGTGGGCCAATATCACTGATTCTATCAATGATATTTGGCCTTCTATCCAGGCAATCTTTGAATAGACGAATTTAATGAAAGTAGTTATGGAAACTATACAGAAGACTAAAGAAGAACTTGGAGATAAACCTGAAGAGGCAAACTAGTTGATTTATTTTTTAAACAATAGAAACAGGTACCAATTGGACGAGTTAGAGATTGAGGATAGAACAACTACTATTATTGAAATAAAGAAAATTCTTATTAAAAGGAAGTTAATGCTTAATTTAGAGAAAATGTGTCAGAGTATTCAAGTAGACATAGATAGCTTCATGTTGAAATATGGCATTTTAAGAGAGAAAGGCCTTCCTAGCCCAATGGCTATACATGAAAAGTGAATGACATGGGAAGACTATATCGAGAAATTAGAGAAGGAGGCCAAGAGTCAAGCAAGTTCTTCAATAGTAAAAGCATTATCTACAGGAAAGATACTTTATGATGGTCTGGGGAATCTATTCTACATATAGCATGAAGTAAAACATCTATTCACCAACAAACCCAATTTTACTAAGTACACAGAAGCTGATGAAATTTACAGGAAGATGATCAAGGTGAAATTTCCAGATAACGAATGGTGGACTAGTCTGACTGACTTACTAGAGTAAAAAAATATTTACTATGGTAAAGTCTGGTAATACATGTTGAAAGGATGAAACAACACAGGTAAAGAGTATCAATAGGTGAATATAGGAGTGAATCCAACACATAAGTATTAAGGAAGCTGCAAGAGCCAAATCCAATTTCCAACAGCCAGCACATTCACAAATAAAGGGAAAACAAGCAAACAATTTTCCATCTGTCTCTATCTTCGTGTTGAAGATATTTTTTGTTTCCTAGATTAATTCTCATATAGTTATGAGATATTTTGTTTTAAATTTTGTATAAATACTTCACAAGTTGAATTAGTTAGGGTGGATTCAAAGACGTTTCTATAGAAATTTTCTCATCAAGTTAAGGAGCTATTGTAATCAATATTGAATTGGCTTGCTAGATCAAGGAATAAAGTTAAAGACATTTCACAAGATTCTTGTGTAAAGTAGAATTCAAATAAGTATTATCTCTCATGTTTATTATTGTTTTCTCTTCATGTTTATGAGTAATCATATGTGTCTCTGTGAAATCTAAATGGTAAACTAGGAATGATATTTCAGAATTAGCTTTAATTCTCTCTGTCCTAACTGTTTACATTCTCATTGTTTTCTACTAAACTATCTTAGTCTAGGAATTCTTAATTGCTCCCTTACTTATGTAGTTTCCCCCCTTAGGTCCATAGTAAAGGATTCTTAGTTTCCCTTTGCTACTGATCTCCTCCTGATATTCATCTTGATCCCGGTCTAGGGATTCCTAATTTCCATTTCACTGTGGTTAGCACTTCCTCACCCATTTGAACCTATAGATTTTCCTTTTTCTTTGCTAGCCTACCCTGTGAACTCTTCCTTTAGTGATCGATTTGATCCAGTTAAGCCATACTTTGATTGACTCCATAGCCCAATGGCTTGAAGGCCTTGTTCTTTCCATTTTCTTCCAAAATTCCACCACCCAACCAAAATCAGAACCTTATGAATACTAAGAACTAGCCTAAAATCTCATAAAAACAAAGCTAAATTATAAAGAGAGAGCCCTCTCTGGACTTAGGTTGGCAGGAACCTAAGCCTAAAATATTGGTTTGTGGTTACCTCGTAAATTTCTTTATTTAACCTTGAGAAAATTATGAGTGATAACAGAACCGATATTTGATAAGTAACTTGGACAATCATTTGTGATACTCCTATGATAGGTGTTTGAGGTGAACTTGGAACTAGTTGTTGATTTTTTTTTTTGAAAAGTAGACTGAAAAGGTGTTGGAGAATTCATGGTGTTTGAATGGATAGTGGTTATGTTAGTGCTGGCATTGATGTCAACCAAACTAGCATGTATGCTTATCATAGAAGATATAGGTAGTAATGGCCCATGAGGACTCCCATGGTTGTTGTAGTACTCTGTAGAGAATCATGACAGTAGCAAGATTATTGGAAAAGCCTTAAAATGATGACTACAGTGATGGTGTAGATGGAATTACATGGTATCTATAGGCTTTATGTAGAGAATCATCAAAGTACTAGGCTTACTGGAGAATCCATAAAATGATCACTATGGTGGTTGGGAATTCAACATTCCAAGCACAAGAAGAAGAGTCAAGGAGAAAAGAGTGGCAGCAAGTTTGCAACCATCTTAGAGGTAGTAGATGGGCTCAAAGCCTATATCGGACCCTTTTCATTAGAGCATTCTCTAGATGATATTTCCAATGGTATGCAGAAATATAAAAATGGACACCTGGATCAAATGACATGGTCTTCCAAATGTCATAGACTTGAAGTGCTAAGATGGTTGAAATATTAGAGATGATAGCCCATCGGGACCCAATATTGGAACCTAGGAGACTAGAATATCAGAGCGTTAAACTAGGCCACATTGGAGCTGATTATATCAGAGATCATCAGAATATGGAAGGTTCAGTACATCGGAATATTGGAACTCCTTAGCAGCAGTATTTTAATAAGCTACAATATCTAGTAGGGTCGATATTGCTAAAAATGCTAAGAAAAGTTGAGCCAAATTAACAAATGATTTGATGCCAAACTAAGACTGATCATAACTCTTTCTCTCTCCTCCTAAAGGAAACATGGTGGCATGTCAATGGGCCCAAGAAAGTGAAATGGATAGTGATGTTATCATATTGGAAGATGGAATATCGGAGGATAGGTATTATAACTCTTGTGAACATGGTAATTGAGAAATTACAGTTTAGGGGCGCTCTAATATTTTAGCGCACATGGTCATATGGAGCTTTAAGTGACCAAGGGATGAACAAAGGGAGCTAAATATATCAAATTAAGTAATATCATAACATTTTGTTTGTTGAAGTTATGATACACAAGGGCTCTAGTACAACACTAAGGCAATGGTTAAAGGTCTTGGTTCTATGAGAGAGTGTAATACAATAACATTTTTCATGTGTAAGCTATGATAAGTTGCGTTCTGATGAAGAAGTACAATAATTTTAATGAATGTATGAGTTGGCAGCTAAAGAATTGAATGTAGGAATAGTGGAGTTGGCTGTGGAAGTTAGCTAGATCTTCAGAAGGCTCTGAGGCAAGGAAATGAGGACAACATTGAACAAAGACGAATTTGAGGGAATGAAGGAAGAAATTAGTTGCTTCATGTACACATCTAGTTATGTTAAATGTGGAACATAGTGGCCATCCTTGAGGACTATCAAGCTCTATGGAGCAATAAATAAGAATGGGACTCTCATAGGAGTGTGTAGGTAGCTTGAGAATTAAATTATCATCATCGAGATTTATGCAGTTAGTCAGTGAAGAGATCCAACGTTCATCTCTTTATTTAATACCATCATAGGATTCATTCGGAAGATGCAACAACAATAGGGGATCCATGCCAAAGTACATTTGGGTAATAAGGGTATAGACAACAGAGACAACCTTGCATAGTGTGCTTCGGTGAATCAAAACCATCGTTTGCAATTGAGAAATTGGGGGAGTTGAGCATATCGATGAAGATCTTCAAGGTGAGATTTTTGTGTATATAGAGTGAGGTCTAAGCACCGAGAGTAGATAGAGTGCTTATGTAGTAAGAGCAGCATGTGTGTTGTGAGAAGAATAGTGAGGGCATAGCTAAAGAGAAGGGAACATAGTGATTCCTTGTAAGGAACAATGTGAGTTGAACTGAAGTAGTTGTAGTAGAAAGCCCGTGCGAGAGAAGGTAGAGTGTTGAGAAGATGTTTCTGAGAGAAGCAAGTAAAGAAAAGATGCATGAGACTAAAGGGAGTCAGTGGAACAATAGAGGAAAAAGAGTAGAAGTTGAGTCTAAAGCCAACCATTTTGGTATTGTAATTGTAATGTATATGCCTCTGTTTTTAGTTTAAAAATTGTATGAAATAATATAACAGTGGAAAGAGTAGGTTGGTGCCTACATTCAGAAGACATTAGTTCCTCTTGGAAATTTGGTGATTTCTAACCAAAGGGGGTTAGTGCTTCCTTTGGGTGGGTTCTTACAAACAAACATATGTAATTAAGTAGGTTCTTAATTTACATCATGAAAAAATATCAAATTTGGTGTTTTTGGCCCTCTAGGTTTCCACATGAAAATCATTGTGTCAAATGCATGTGCTACTCATGTGATGTTGTATGAACATGAATGTTTACACATTTTGTTCACTTCCTTTATGATTGAATTCTCCGAGAAGTAACAGAATATAACAAGGGACTGTAAGCATACTAGAAAAAGAAAATAGTCTCAATATTACTGATTCATGCCCCCCTCTCAATAATTCCTTATTCCAAAAATTGGTATCAAAGCTAAGGTTCCTTCAGGAATAATCTAACCACTGGAAGGTAGATCTATAAAGAATTATGTCAAGGAAAGGAGTCAACAGGCTTATTCAAGTAGAATACCAGTCTTTGATGGGACAACCTATGCCTTTTGGAAAGTGAGAATGGAAGCATATCTTATGTCCCTGGGAGTAGATGTCTAGACTTTAGCACTAAAAGACTATAATGTCCCTAATATTCCTCCCACTGTGCAGATGGAAAACAATTATATGGAAATAATTCTAAAGACAATAATTTTATTCTCTCTGGTTTAAGTCAATAAGAACTTGTAAAAGTTATGCATTGTAAGTCTGCTAAGGAAGTATGGGTAAAGCTTAATCAGATTCATGAAGGAGATGACAAAGTTAAGAAGGAAAAACTTCAAACTTTTAGAATGGGGTTTGAGACCTTGAGAATGAGTGAAGATGAAAGCATAACATAATACTTTCTCAGAGTGATGAAGTAACAAATATTATTAGAGGACTTGGTGAAGAGGTCAAGGAGGATATTATTGTTTAGAAAATATTAATATCTCTTCCCATGAGATTTAATGCCAGAGTCTCAACTATTGAAGAAATGGCTAATTTAAAGGATCTCAAGATGGACCAACTGCATGGTACTCTCATAGCCTATGAAATGAGAGTTGGTAGGGAAAAGTTTGAACCTAAGGAAGAAGCATTCAAAGCATCCAAAAAGGCTAAGGAGCACAAATATCATCAAGACTACTCTAGTTGTGAATCTGATCCAGAGTTGGCTCAACTAGCCAAAAAACTAAAGTGTGGCTCAGCAAAATATAAAGGGAAGATTCCCTTTAAATGTTTTGACTATGGAAGAGTTGGAATTATTTCATCCAAATCCCTTATAAAGAAAATTTTGATAATCAATACGATCATAAATTTAGAAATAAGTCTTAGAAACATCAAAAGAAAAAAATCTATACTAAAATGTGTTTTAATCCAAAGAGGATAGCTCAACACCAAAGTCAGACAGTGATAACTCATTGAAGAATGACCTAGATAGGTATCTACTCATGTATTTTGAAACAAACTCCAAGAAACAAGGTATTATGGACTCTGAAGAGGACTAAGGAGAAGAAGAAATAATGGAACTTGAAGGGGAACTCATCAATGCCCTTGATGAGTCAAAGAAAGTGAGGAAGAATGATAAGAAGCTAAAGGAACAAGTAAAATGTGATGAAGAAGGTCTGTATAACTTTGATAATGAGGAGTTTTCTTATCAGAAAGAAAAACTTGAAGAAGCTATCAAGAGGAAAGATAGTTTAGTGCTTTTACTAGAAGAAAAAAAGGAACCTGTGAGAAACTAGAAGAGAACAGGTAATTAAAACAGGAGTTGCTCAAGTTAAGGAAGGAAACAAACTCAAAGACATGCAAAGATGATATTATATCTTTGAAAGTTAAACTATAATAACCTAAATGAAAGGAAGAAGTTATTCAAGACTTGATTCAAGAATGAGAAGAGAATTGTTAGAGTATTGAAGAAGAGGTTGTTTCTATAGGAACTCATTTTTAGGGAATAAAGATTGAGAAGGGTTTAAATGAAAAAAATGCAGAAGGCACAAGGAAATTAGATCAGATTCTGAATAGCCAATGGCCCTTAACAATCAAAACATTTCTAGGATACTCAAATACACAAGAATTGTCTATGGAAAATATCAACTTCAGGTCTGCAGGATTTGAAGAACCACAGATCTATGCGAAGATTCTTCAAGGAAGAAACAATGAAGACAAAACAATAGCAAGGAAAAGAGGAGATCAACAATGGAGAATGAATCAATCAGCAAGACGACCAAGGTACCTTCATGCATAATCTCAGAAGACTTATAACAATAGGCATGCCTATTTATTTTATGGTCATTTTTATAAATGCTATATCTTTGGACATAAAGTTGTTAATTGTAGAAGGATCAAACTTCAAAGAAATTAAAATCTGAGATATAATAAGAATCATAATTTTGGATCTCAAGACTCTTCTCTTAGAGATCAGAATGTCTTCTCTCTGTTCTTAAGCAATGTAGAATGCTTCAAATGTAATAATTTTGGGTACAAAGGAAGTTAGTGTAGAAGCAGGTTTGAATACCGGTCTAAGTCCCAAAATTTCAGACAACTAGCTATCCAATAGGATAAGGGGAACTGGAAACAAACCACTAAAAGGAGCATGTAGTGTGGACTTGCTTTATCGGCTCATAAATAAAAAAACAATTGGTATGTGGATAGTGGTCATTCCAAACATATGATTGGGAATGAAAAAAAATTTATGTCGCTAAAAGAAAAGGACAGAGGAAACAATGTCACCTTTGGAAATAATGCTCCAACAAGAATCAAGGCTAAAGGCATATCCAATCTTGATAAAAAAATAGAAGCACAAAATGTGTTGTATGTAGAAGGTCTCAAGCATAATCTTCTTAGTGTTAGCCAAATGTGTGAAAATGGCTATGATGTGACCCTTCAGTCTAAAGATTGTGAGATCCACAAAATGATGGAAAACTGGTGGGAAAAGAAATCATAACCCCCAATAAAGTATATGTGTTTGATCATTCTAGGGTTAACTGTTATTTAAGCAAAAAAAGTAAAGCATGGTTGTGGCACAAGAGGCTTGGGCATATGAATTTTTACAATTTGATCAAAGTTATCAATATGGGAGTTGTGATAGGATTACTAAGACTGTCAAGGACCGATAACTCAATCTACAAGTCATGTTAGTTTGGCAAGCATACTAGGACTCATTTCAAGTCAAAAGAGTTCTCCTCATCTAGACCTCTAGAGCTCATTCACACAGATATTTGTAGCCCAACTAGATAAAAAACCCAAAAAGGAGAAAGGCATTTTATTCTTCTCATTGATTACTTTACCAGGGCCACTTTGATTGTTATCTTAAAAGAAAAGTTGGACTCATTCAAGCAAATCAAGAAATTTAAAGCTCAAGTTGAAAACGAGAAAGACTTGAAGATAAAATAATTAAGATTAGATAGAGGAGGAGAGTACACCTCAAGAGAGTTTGAGGGATTCTGTGAAGAACATGAAATCAAGGGGAAGTGCTTAGTGGCTATAACTCCACAACAAAATGGAGTGGTGGAGAGGAAGAACAAAACAATACAGGAAATGGCTAGAGGAATGTTGGATGAAGTAGGTGTGTCTCACATCTTCTAGGAAGAAGTAGCACAACAATAGTTTATCTGTCAAACATAAATCAACTCAAGCCTAATAGTAATAAAATCCCTATGAGTTTTGGAAGGTAAGACCTGCAGGAGTTAAACATATCAAGGTGTTTGGAATAAGGTGCTTCATCAAAAGGAATGATAATAACCCTAGAAAGTTTGACTCTCACACTGATGAAGGAATATTGCTTAGGTACTCTGCTCAAAGTAAAGGATATAAGTGTTACAACAAGCAGACAAAGAAGATTGAGGATTTTATTGATATGATAGTATATGAAATAGGTTCACAACCTAAGTCCTCTAAAATAAATATGAACTTAGATGATGAATAAAATTTAGATATGAGGTTTGTAGATCTGGAAGAAACAGATTCAGATAGTAGAGGTGAGGAAGAAGGCACAACTCCAAGGCCAAAGACATCTTCCATGTACGTATAGAAATAACATCCTAATAGGAAGATACTTGGGGATCAAGTACATAGTGTCCAAGCTAGGAGAAAACTTGTTGGCAATACAAGTTATGCAAGTTTGGCTCTGTTATCGTAGATAGAACCCAGGAATATCAGTGAAGCAAGTGAAGACAAGATCTAGGTGCAAGATATAAATGAAGAAATTGACCAGAATGAAAACAATGACACTTGGGATCTTGTTCCAAGGCTTAGAGAGAAAAAAGTTATTGGAACCAAATGGGATTTCAAAAATAAATTGAATGATTAGGGTCAAGTAATCAGCAACAAAGCTCATTTTGTCTTCAAAGGGTATGCCCAAATAGAAGGGCTAGATTTTGACGAAACCTTTGTACCAATAGCATGACTAGAAGCTATTAGGATCTTTCTTACTCTGGTCACCCATAAGAACGTCAAGGTATATCAATTGGATGTGAAGTTTTCATTTCTCAATGGAGATTTAGAAGAACAAGTTTACATTAAGCAGCTAAAAGGATTTATACTCATCACAGATGAAGGTTTCATATGCAAACTGAGGAAGGCTCTATATGGAATGAAATAGGCTCCCAGCGATTAGTACAAAAGGCTAGATAAATACCTTCAGCAACAATTCTTTACAAAAAGCACGGTTTAGAGTAACTTATATGTAAATATTGAAGACAACCATCTTCTAATCGTAGTTGTGTATGTGGATGATATAACATTTGACAGCAACAAGGAACAATTCAGCCATCAATTTGAAAAATGTATATAGATAGAGTTTGAAATGTCTATGATTGGAGGGTTCTCCTTCTTCCTGGGTTTTCAAGTTGCTCAATCTTGACAAGGAGTTTTTATATCCAAATCAAAATATCCCAAGGAAACTCTGAAGAAATTTGGGTTGGAATATTGCAAGCCAGTAATCACACCTATGAATACAACATGTAATTTGTGCAAATAAGGTGGGCCACTATTGGTAAATCAGACTGAATACAAATCCATCATAGGAATATTGTAGTATCTTATAGCTTCGTGGCCATACATCATCCAAGTTGTGGGTCTTGTCACCATATTCTAGGATTTCCTCCATGAAAGTCATGTTGTTGGTGTCAAAAGAATTTTTAAATATCTTCAAGGAACAATAGAATATGGATTGTGTTATGCTTAGAGAAAAGTGTTTAAGTTGAAATCTTGAACTGTTGTAGATTGGGTTGGCAGTCTTGATGATAGAAAAATATCCTCTAGTGCAACATTCTTCCTAGGAAAATGCTTCATGTCATGGGCTAGCAAGAAACAAGCATTCATTTCTTTATCGACTACTAAAGCATTGTACATTGTTGCTGCTGCTTGTTGTATGCAGATTCTATGGATGAGGCATACTTTAAAAGTTATTCAAGTAGAGATGACTCATCCTATTCAAATAATGTGTGACAACACAAGTGCCATCGACATCTTCAAAAAGTCAGGCATGCATTCAAATACTAAGCATATTCCTAGCAAGTTCCATTTCTTGAGGGAACAAGTTGCAACCAATAATGTCAGACTTGAATATGTGGCCACTAAAGTGAAAATTGTAGATATATTTACTAAGCCACTGGAAAGAGAACTATTTGAATATCTTAGGAAAAATATAGGATTTGTAACTCCTCTCTCCAAATGACTTGATTTTGGTAGGTGGTGGCCTATACTCAACATGTGGGAACCATGGAAGACAAGGCTACAATGGTTTAATGGGATCATTAAAGAAGTATTCCTTGCCATTCATGCCAAATCGGGAGAAGACTACCAAGGCATCGGAGAAGACCATGCCTATCCTAAGAGAAGCTTTTGGTGTTGTCATCAATGCCAAAAGGGGATGTTGTTGGATAATTGGTGGTCTTTGAATGGTTAGTGTTGGGTGTAGGAATTGCACTTAAGAAAACTCCTCAACACTTAATTGTCAACCCATGGGATCTGTAAACTTAGAGACGAAGCACAGGCAATGCTAGAGATGGTATGAACCTTTTTTATGTAACTTCATACTTTCTTAAATGGGAACTTGTAGAATCGAATTGGAAAGAGTAAAAGACAACTAAATCATCAAAGTAATCTAGTGCTGGAACAAGAAAAAATGCATTTGCAAAGGAATCGAAATAAAAATAAAATCACTCCAACTGATCAATATTTAATCACTGGGTATATGCTTATATTCCTCTTTAGTAGAAACACTTTAGCATTCTTGTAAAGTGGGCCCTTAAACCTTTTTTCTTAAAGGTTTCCTTCTTGCACTAGTCAATCCTGCACTTATCGCAATTTGCTTGCACTAGTGCATGCACAAAGATTTATGCAAGCGGTATAAGTTGTGTCTTACCAAATATTCTTGACTTCATGCGAGGGCTCGAACCTCAAGGGTTCTGAGAACTCAGATCCTGTGACAAGAAACCGGTTCTTACACCTGAGAAGAGTTCCTTGCACTTAGTTATTGATTCTAGAAATAAGTGTTAACTATTGCAAATGAAACTTAATTTCAGAAATAACTTGCACATGTAAAAATAAATGTTTCCAATCTTAACTGCATCTAAAATAAAAATAAATAACCATAACTAGAAACAACCACTAAAGAATTAACCTTTCATATGCATATATATTAGTTAGAAGAATGAAAAAGAAAAGCATGAAAGAGACTAGAAATACTTGTTGCAACACACCAACGTGCACTAGTGCAAGTTCATTTCTCCTACTTTGACCAGGCAAGGAAAACCAATCAAAATGAATTGCATGAAAATAAATTGTGAAAAAGGGAAAAGGATTAATCGCACCAATGTGCACTGGTGCAAGTTCATTTCTCCTACTTGGACTAGGCAGGGAAAACCAACTGAAAAAAATTACATGAAAGTAAATTGCAGGAAAGTAAATCTAACTAATTCACACAATGGATCGGCTCACACTTTGATAGGAATACATGTGCATGGAAATAGAATTCAATTAAATCACACTTTAAAAATAAGAACACATAAATAAATGAGCTAGGTTGGTTGGGCCCTAGCCAGCTAGCTCGTTTCCCTTCTAAGACACACCGCTACTCAGTAATTCAGATCAGACTCATTGGCTTAAAAGAATGGATAAGATTTGAAAGGCATGAGGCAGAGATCCTCTTTTCTATTAATTCGAAAAGGTAATGTACATCATGGAATACAAAGTCTAGCCTAGATTTGGGTGGTAACACAATATACAATAGGTTTGGAACACATTGTTGTTATGTCCTCTATCTACTGTTTTTTCACTTCTATCTACATTATGTGATTTATAGACCGCCGGCCCAAGGCAGTAACTACTAAACTTAGTACAGGCCATTCGGTCAACCATTTACGTAACGAAATGTAGATTTTAGCCTCTTGGCTTTTAAATATAGACAATTGAACTCGCTAGCCGTGGGCCAAATCTGTAGCTTGCATTCAAGAAATATGCAACTTCAATCTTATCTTTGGCTACCTTTGGTTGATCTAGTCTTCATGGCCAATGATGCACAAAATGTGGCAGTGGTTAGGGAAGTCTGGATCTAATGTGTGGATTTGCTACGCTGGAAATAGTGTGAGATCTAATCCTGCACTTAAATCAACAACCACGTTAAGTGGATTTATTTACCAAGTATTTATCGGAGATAAGGATAAGTTACAAAAGTGCATTAAAAGTAAGAAATCTGAATTAAACATTTAATTAAATGCTAAATTGAAATAAAATATGAAAAATAAAGTACATGTGAAATATATCAAGATGCTTGGACTAGTGCAGGATGAGGGTAGGCGAAAAGGGTAAAACATAGGTAAATAGTTGTGGTTTATAAAGGGAAAAAGGAAAATAATGGGGACAATTTAGGGGTCTAACATCCTCCCATCCCTAAGTTGTTGTGTGTCCTCACACAACATTTTACCTACTTTAGAAAAACCTTGAAAATTTGAGTGATTCACTTCAATCCTGTACTGCAATATTGATGTTGGTCTGCATTGTCTTGGACTTATTCTCTTTGATCTTCAATTTCATTGTCGCCTTTTTAAGACGCTTAAAACACTACAAAGCTCAATACTTCCAGACCCTGGATTTTATTTTCTGCCTCTTGACCTCCACGATCAATTCTTCCTCACTATGCTGCATATCATCCTTCTCTTTAACCACAAGCTCTTCTAAATCCCGAACTTGGTGTTCCAGCTTGGCTATACAACTACTAAAATGTGAGGCTTGTGACTTTGACTCATCAAGTGGAGGCATTTCATTACCCTATGCTTCCTTATCTTTAACTGATGTGATAGGGGATTCAGTACCCTGTCGAAATGGGGACCACGCCATATCAGCATTTGACCCTTCAACCAAATCCTTTCTTGCACTCAGTTCTTCTTTCTTCTTCTGAGGTTTCTAGATAAAATTAGCCAGCAAGGAATCATCTTCAATTTCTTCAAATTCTATTCCTTTGGAGTGGACCACCATGTCTAAAGGACTGACAAATTATGCCCTTCAGAGGCACTTGTATGGACTGGAGAGGTACTCTGAGGGGAGGGGTTCTTCTCAATGGAGGCATTGGTCACCTTCTTTTTTGGAGATGGGACTTTCTCCTCCACTGTCTCTGTGGGTCTCTTTCTTTTTGTACCAGTGTGAGAAGAACCTCCCACATTGTTTTTAACCGGACCACTACTTGTACTTGGACTAGTAGGGTCTTTTGTCCTTTTCTCGGTGGGTGTCTTCTTATGTAACTGCTCTAATAATGCTAGCAAGGTCATATCTTTGGCCTCCAACTCCTTCTTGACCAAGTTCTCAATTAACCCACGATGGTATAGTTTTCAATCGGCCTAGTCTTCTCATCCAGTTTGCATGCCCTTGGCCATCCTCTCTAAACTCCTAAGCAAGAAGTGGGGGAAATTGATTTTCTATCGGAAGTGTCGGCCCGCTTCAAAATTTAGCAACATTATGAAATGGTAAACAAATGTGAGGCAATAACATCACTCGCAAGTCAAAAACTTCTACCAAATATAAAGGAGATCCTACCATTTATCTAGCAGGGTAATGCGGGGGATGCCCTTCTTCCAATTCACCTACATTTCCTTATCAACGACAAATTAGTGCCACCACTTTTTTTTTAACTTATGATTCTTGAACCATTTCTCACCAATGTTCTCTAACCTTGCAACCTCTGCGATGAATTCTTTTGTGACCTCGAACCTCAAGGGCCCAATTTTGACTCGGCTGTCCTTAAAACTCTTGGCAAATTGCAGGGCCACCTCCCTATCGTGCCCATAAAACCTCTGTAAAAATAGAAGAAACCCCGATTCCTACAATAGTGCAAGACTATTATGCTATTCAACGACTTGCTCTACTTTCCTAAGGCACGACGACTCACTTCTAATGAGTGACATCATTGCTTAACAACTATGAACAGTCCAAATCTCTTTTGCATGAAACAAATGATGAAGACAGATTCTTATGGATAAGGGCCCAACCATCCACTACCCTTTTCAAACTCACCATCCAATCATTTAAATTATCACTTAATACATCCCTTAAATCACCATGGATGCGTAGCATCCTTCGAAAGGTGTACCAGACTAATTAGGGGTACTTTGTGCCTATGATTTAATGGCTGGGTAAGGTAATGATTTCAAATGGAGGACATAAAGGGTCATTTTGCAAGGGGTGTAATCATAGCCAAGAAATGTTTACATAATCCACATCATCTTCATAATTCATTAAAAATACCTTTAAAATTCACTAAAATGATCACGATTTCTAACCATTAACACTTTGTACTTAAATAATTTTCTCCCTAATTAATACATGATAACATAAAGTACTTAACGATCAAATGAAATACTTCTTTTAAATTTTCATAATAACCACTTCTTTATGACACATGATATATTGCATGGAAAAAAACAAAATGCATTATATCTCTGACAGGGTGTGTGCTTGCACTGATCTTCTTGCACCGCCTATACTACGCTTCTCTGCTTGCACTACTAAATATTGTAATGTGCTTGTGCTAGTGCAAGCAAAAAATCTATTGTAGAAGAAAAAATAGGAAATTTTGGTAGAACATAGGTTGGAATTTAACATCACTTTCCCAATCATATGGAAGGTTTTCTTTGCCACTTATTTGATGTTTCTAAGCACATCCATTTTCTCTTTCTACACTAGATCCTGCAATAAGCTCATGGTGTTGGCCAGATAAATCATTCTTGCAGACAAGACCAATCTCCCTAGTATCGAATGATATCTAGCAACAAGCAACACAAACAATCTACTTTTCTCTAAACATGTTTCAATTCATAAATGAAAACTAAGAGGTAGTAATAGACCCTACCTCAGTCCAACACTTGTTTGTGGCATCTTTGTTCCAACAGCTTCAAGCAATTCCCTTTAACAACCTGCAAACACAAACAAACACACATCAAAGAACACCTGCATAGATACTATAATAAAACATGTTCATTATGAAGATCAAGCAGCTCATAAAATAAACCATTCAAGACAATTCACTGAGAAAAGCAAACTTGATTGTATTAACTTTATGAATAAAAGAACCTTACAACATTTGCCTTGATGTTGCACAAGCTCTTTCTAGGGTCCAACAGGAATCTCCTCTACTTTGACAAGCCTCACTCACTTCCCAAATGAAATGAAAGGTATGTGATCTCTCCTCTCACAAGCTCAAAAAAGGAAGTCTAATTTCTAGCAGCATTTACCCTTCAAGAATCTTTAGCTTTCAACCTCCCCTACAACCAGCCCAATGCCTGAATTTATAATGCAAATGGAGGAAGTTGCAGGTCCACCATTGAAGGGATAAGTTCCTCCAATGGGATAAGCACCTCATATCATGGAGTTAGCTCCCTTAGTTATGGAAAGGATGAACCAAGGTGGAGCTAACTTGTCAGCGCAATATTCCTTCTAGAAGCATCCAGAAGTGACCCAAGATGAGTTTTTAAGAATGAACTCACACCTTTTTAACTTTAATAGGGGTTCGCACCCATCACTCAACAGACATAGCAGTCAGGTTCGCAAGGGACATGACCATTGGGTGCGGCACCGCAGGCAATGCTAGGAGAAAGTGCGAAACCAATATTTAAGATATTTTTAAGGTCTTTCTCCCATTTTCAAGGCTTGACATGAAGAGCGGAGGTTTAAGACTTACAAAGGAGGTATGTATGAGTGGTGATGGACTCACACAAACTGTAGAAAGTCATCGTGACAATTTTTTATGTAACAGATTTCCCCCCAAAGTGAAAACTCTGTAATAGATGAGGATGGGTTTTGATCATCTAAGAAGAGTGAAGGATTTTATCATTTCAAGGATGTTCCTGTGGATACCCCGGTCGGAACCTGTAAAAACATTCAACACAATATAATATATATATAATATATATATATATATATATATATTATATAATATATATATAAATATATATATATATAATATTATAATATATATATATATATATATAATATAAATATATATATATATATATATATATGTGTGTGTGTGTGTGTGTGTGAAAATATCATCGCTGAGGTAGGCATTCCCATACTCAGATCAAAACTGACTAAGAACTATCTAAAACCGCTCTGATACATGAATGATTTTGTATTACATCACAAGTAGAAACATATGGACACTGTATGGGTGCAGCCATCTATTTATGAATAGTCCACTATATAATAATAACAAAATTCATCGCAGCCTGGATGGTGGAAACTAGATCCAGGGTCTTCTTGAACTAGTACGATTCTATCCATGTGAATGAATGTGTCAAAGTTGAACATGGTAGAAACCACTTAATTACCAGTCAATGATGTAAATTGTTAACAAGTGTGAGAGGAACCACCAGTAATGTCAATGGCCCTCAAAGTACTCAGTACAATCCATGAAATGTGAATGAATGAGTCGATGTCGAACACGTCACAGAATCCTTTGGTCGAAGGTCAATGATGCAACCTGTCATCAAAGGTGAGAAACCTGCCATTGAGGCATGCAGATTCCAAGGTACTGACGATTTCTAGATCATCTTTCTAGATAACAAGTCGAAGTCGATAGAAAGTGAACCGTCATAGGCAAGCCCATAACATGAAATCATAGATCAAGTCTGAAGAAATATATTTGGCAAGAACTAACTCAGGGATGGTCAATGATGGATGACAGATATTTTGTAGGTGAATGGTTTATTTGTACAGACCTCTTGAACAGATAATGACACTGCAGATGGCTTGGTGACAATTGACCCAAAGCTAATACCTGGAAACCGACTGAAGACTTTCAATGTGGCTTGATTAAATATTAGGTAAAGGATTTCCCAACCCAAGTGAATAAAAGTGTCGTGTTCAAGAGTGATGGAAAGTTTTTCAAACACAAAGTATAATCAACAAGTTCATTTTTCTCTCTTTTCCCCCACCCTTTCTGGCAAGTACCTCTGTATTTTTGACAAGCTTGAGAAGGATAACATTTGCTTGGTTATAAGCTCATCCTTCGGATGAGTCCAACTTAGTTTAGATTTGAACCCTAAGAAGGAGTGGTTCGTTCCTGTTTGTAATTGAACAGGTCCTTTACTATTAAATTTTAACAAGGCCACTATAGGAGAAACTCGGCGATTTTCAATTTTAGGGAGTCAGAAGAAAAACTTAAGAAAACTCCATGGTTGTCCTTTTTCATAAATTTATGTCTCCCAAGACCGAGAAAGTATAAAATAATACTTGAGAGAACCGCTTGACCATTACAATCAAGGAGTAGTTTTCATAATTAGTGCCTTCAATTTGAAAAAGTAAAAAAGCAATCTAAAACACATCATTTTATTACCAATATTGAACTTGAAACGACAAAAGTTTGGCAATATTTTCATGTTTATACGGTCAGAAAAGAGCTATAAGTGGACCGTCTTTTTAATTCCGTTTTAACGAGTCTAAAAAGAAAAACTCGGCAATATTTTCATATTTTACGAGTCAGAAAAGAGCTTAAAGAGGACTCCTATGTGTTTTTGTTGAAAATGACCAATTCCGCCTGAATACCCAATATTTTGCACAAAAACTGCAAACATTACTCATATCTGTTTTTAAAATAATAAAAATGTACCAAAAGTGACCTTTTCAAAGTAAAAAATAAATAAATTAAATTTATTTATTCAAAAAATCTTATAAAAAGGGCTTTTACAAGTTCATTTTCACCATTTGGCTTTGGAGTAAAAAGTGAGAGCTTTTGGTAAGAAAACTTCCTGTGGAGATTGCGGAAAATCCGACCACTGGAATCGAGAACCGTCTTCTCCAGGTAATCCACATCGTCCTCGACTTGCATTTCATATGTTTAAAAAAAAAAATTAGGCTTTAAAAGTTGATTTTTAGAAGAAAATTTGGATAAAAAATCACCCGCAGCAATTGCGCAGGTGCGCCATGTGGCCCCTGTGCACCCCGACTTTTCTGTGCATAGGGAACAGTCGGGGTGCCACACCTATCCTTAAGGAGAAGTGTGAAACTATGCATTGTCTCTAAAAGGATGGGTGCGAACCCCGCGGAATGCGGATTTAAAACCCTAAATTCTTCATTTTTCCCCCATAGATTTTGAATTGAAATGTTCTAAACCACTTATTTGGCAATGTAGGTACACAAGATGCTTGTTTGGCAGGAAAGAGAGCATGAAGATGTGGATCAAGCCACATTACTCCATCCACCTTCATTACAGGCATTGAGAGCATGCGGGCTATTTAAATTTTGGACCATACCTGGCATGAGGGCACACGTAGGCTTTCTACAATGGCTGGTGAACAGGTGGAGTACGCAGGACCAGTGCTTCATTATTGGTGGAAACCAGTTCGAAATCGAGTCGGAAGACATATACTTCTTGACTGGCTTGCCCAAGAGAGGCGAGGAATTATCTCTGTTCGGATCTAGGCCAGGTGGCCAATTTGTTGCTAGTCTCCGACTAGAGTTTTGTAACAACCAAACTGTGGACAAACGGATAGATGTTAAAACCATCTCCTGTCCTGAACTAAAAGTGATCACCTTTACTGTCACCAGACTTTGTGGGAGTGCAACATTGCATCTAGCTACCGATTCCCAGATGTGCATGGTAGTAGACTGCTTCTGAGGCACCATCTTCAACTAGTGCGATGCTGTGTTGGCCAATGTGAAGGGCCAATTGACTAGGGCAAAGAATGGACAACTAAAGAACTTTGGACATGGTTATTTAGTTGTGAGCTTTTCCCTATAGAGGGTACCTATGCTGGTTCCACAGCAACTTACTGTTGAGACTGGACTTCCCCGAGATCCTAGGGTTATGCATTGGGTGTAGTCATGGCCCGCCATCCTGAGGAGGGTACTGAGGTTGTTCGATTCACACCCGGGTATTTTCATTGGTTAGAGAACCAACTCTTTGTGATTCAGGATTTTCCATACACTGGGGTGGATTATCATGGTGATCCCGACATGGCTCTTCCACCAAGAGAGCAATGGGATGATAGAGGTAAAATTGTTTTCAACATTTTAATTATATATATATATATATATATTTTGTTTTTAAATCATCCAAAAAATAATAGTAAAAAGTTTTTTTTTAAATGCAGATGTGGGTCCACGGCAGCCAACCGCTCTCCAGCCTTATGATCGAAGACAGCTAGCTGCCGTAGCACTGGCCCCACAAGACCAATCAGCAGAGACCTTGGCCGAATTGGAGGGTCATCTAGAGTGCTTGACAGCAGATATTCCAGAGACCAGCATAGATGACATTCCTCTTAGACTTCAGCGCTATGTGATTGGGGTCCCAGGACCTTTTAGGAGGTTCCTTTGTAGGGTGGCCCGAGCAGTGGTGTCTTATCGTGATCATCACCAGTGATAGGATGATTTCCTTGTAGACACATTTTTGGACTTTTTGTGCTATCATTTCTGCCAATCATAAAGTGTTTTTCAACCTATGGTCGAAGACGATGTATATTTTGACACACTCCTATGCTATGCTATATTACTATTATTGGTTATCTTACAAAACATGTTATGGGATGTTTTTAAATTTACTATTTGATTTAATGCAAATGTCTATTTAACATTTGAGAAGCAACTGCATCTGCTAATGTATTTAAATATCTTGGAATGTGTTGATATTCGATGTAATCAAATTCTCATTCCAAGAGACGGACTCTAAAAAATAATCATAATAACATTGGATTTCTAATGGCATAAACTCTATTAAGCTGTAATACAATGAGTTCTGAATCTAATCCAACAATCAAACTCGGAATTCCAAATGAAATGGATTCAGATAATAACTCAATCACTGCACTGTATTCTGCAATGTTGTTCGTTGTTTGACCGAGGCTTATCCTATGCATAGATACTAACTCGTCAGAGGGTGAATAGATAACCCAAGCTGTGAAAGAAATGTTCTGTGTACTACGACAAGTGCCATCAGCAAAACCGATGTATGTTTGGAGAGGCATCGACATCTGCAATATCAAGAGTAAAATCAAAATAAGCAGGAATAATGATGAAAAATGCTCTTTGAAGTAAAGCATGCATTCATAATCTAAAAACACACCAAACTTAGAAAGAAACTAGTCTAAAAAATCTCCACATTAATCTTTTAAGAATAATATCGCTTTAGATAAATCCCATTCCTAGGTTTACCAAAAGAGACACCGTTAAAATCTTCTAATTCATAGGCCCCTTTTACTAGCTTTTGCTTAACAATATACGGACCATGCCACCTGGGTACAAATTTGCCAGCCCCTAGCTTATCATTTACTTGACCGTAAAGTAAGACTACGTCTCCTTCCGAAAAATTACGGGGTGTAACATTCAGATCATACTGAGATTTAATCCTTTTGGCATGAGTTTCGATAGCTAATGCAGCATTACGTCGATTCTCATCTAATTGAGCTAAGTATAATAAACGTTTTTCCTCTTCGGAAGTGGCTGGTAATAATTGTACGACAATTTGTAATGACAAGATTTCACATTCAATGGGTAATATTGCCTCTAAACCGTAAACCAGTTGAAAGGGAGTAAAACTTGTTGATGTTTTGATTGAGGTTCAGTATGCCCAAAGCGCTGAAAATTACATGTTATGCCAATTTGACCTATGAATCCCAATGATTCTTCGGATCATGGTGACTAGAACTTTGTTTATTGCTTCAGCTAGACCATTTGCCTGTGGGTAATATGGAGTGGAGCTATTATGACGCAAGCCAAGCTGACCAATTAATTCAGTCATCATGATGTTTCGAAAATGACTCCCATGGTCGGTGATAATCACTTGAGGAATACCAAACCTAGCAATTATATGATTGAAAACGAAAATCGTAGCAGTTTTTCCATCTGCCGAAAATGTAGACATCGCCTTGGCCCACTTGGTAAAATAATCTACCGCAAGGATGATATACGCATGCCCCCCGGTTGAGTGAGGGTTACATGTAATAAAATCGATACCCCATTTTACGAATGGACCGACGACAATTATAGGGTGGAGAGGAGCAGGGGGAGCGTGCATCTTACGATCAAAAATTTGACAATTGTGGCATTTCTGGACTGCAGTGATACAATCTTTGAATAAGGACGACCAGAAATAGCCAGCACACAAAATCTTTTGGGTTATGGGATACCCAGACATGTGACCGCCACACGTTGTAGAGTGACATTCATTAAGAACCTTTTCAGCCTCGTCATGAGTAAGACAATGGCGGAAAACAAAATCCACCCCACGACGATAAAGAGTATCTCCAATAATAGTGTAAGGTTGGGATTGGAATCATATTTTCCGGTGCTGAGATCATGAGATGTCAGGCTGAAAGGATTGGGTCTGGAGATAGACAATGATATCTCCATACCATGGATCAACAGTGTTGATAAGGAACAAGGATTCATCTACAATGGGTTCTTCCGCCACATGTTCGGTATCAGCATGAGGGAAGTCACACATCAATTCTGCAAAAACGAAAGACTTCTTTGACTTGGCCTTTTCAAATTCCAATTCAAATTCCTGCAGGATGACAATCCATTTGGAATACTTGCCCCTAGAAATTGTTTAGTCAAAATGTATTGTATAGGGTTACAGTCAGAAATGACCGTGGTTTTGCGTAACAAAATGTAATGACAAAATCTCTGAACAACTTGTACTACTGCCAAGGCCAGTTTCTCCACATGTGAATATTTTAACTCAGTGGGAGTTAGAGTCCAACTAAGATAATAGATCACATGTTCACTCTCGAATTCATCCTGTTGAACTAAAACCATCCCAATGGTGGAATGGGAAGAAGCGAGGTACAAGAAGTAATCCTGGTTGTAGTTGGGAGGATGCAATAACGGTGCATGAGTCAATGCTTGTTTAAGTGCATCGAAATATTTGTCATCAATCTCGTCACAAAAGAATGGAGTGTTTTGTTTCAACAATTGGGTGAAACCTTTTGTAATCTCGACGTAGTTAGGAATGAAACGACGTAAAAAGTTTACTTTCCCTTGCAAACTCTGGAGTAGGCGAAGAGTCAAAGGAGGTGGTAATTTGATAATGGCTTCAACCTTCGAAGGATCGACATGAATGTTGGCTTTGGATACAACAAATCCCAGTAAAGGACCTATTTCTATACAGAAAACACACTTGTGCAGATTCAGCCTAATCCAATAATGCCTACATCTCATAAAAATTGCTCATAAATGAGTGAGACGGTCAGCTCTACATAAAGAATGGGTAGGTAAATCATCAAGATAAGGCTGCACAATGGGCTTGATGTCATGAAACGCATAAGACATAGCCCATTGAAAAGTTGCTCTGGCGTTTTTGAATCCAAAAGGTAACTTGCAATAAGAAAATGTCCCCCATGGACAGATGAATGCAGTTTTTGGTTGATCAGCAGGTAGAATGTTAATTTGGCTGTAACCAGAAAAGCCAGCCATAAAGGAGAAAATTTCACTGCTGGCACAATCATCGATAATTTGATTGATATAGGGTGTTGGGTAATTGTCCTTGGGACAAGCACGATTGATATCCCTATAGTCAATACATATTCTTATTGTCCCTTGTTTTTTAGTAACCAGAACAATATTCGATACCCAATCCGTTAAAGGAATTTGATAAATGAAACCTGCTTTAAGTAATTTCTCAACTTCTGTTTTGATGGCATCAGCTTTTCGTGGGTGTATCTGACACAAACATTGCTAGACAGGTTTAGCATCCGGGTAAGTTTTGATCTCATGAACAACAATTGAAGGATCAATTCCTGGCATTTCCTCATAGGAACAGGCAAACACGTCACAGAATTCTTGAAATAGGGCTTTATATGTTTTTACTTCATTGTCCATACAAGAAGAACCTATGTGAATGTTTTCAACAATCCCAGGTTTGACTGAAATGTCGATAGGAACCGTATGAGAAATATTTTCTAAATTTTGTTCAGAATCAGGATGTTTCAATGGATTCTATGGTTCTTTGACATATTCAGTAGTAAAAATATATGAAAAATCATTCTCAAAATGATTAATCTCAGGTAAAAATGAAGATCAATGATGAAGATCTTCCCATGGTAATGCATCAATAGACAAAAGTTCCCGAATTTGCTCATCGGCATGAACAATTTCAGAAAAGGTTGTTGAATCTGAGGTTGAGATTGAAAGTGATTCTCCATGGATCTCATTCACTAGATCAAGATTCGTTGAACTTGAGTTGGAAAACGACTGTACAACCTGATAAGCAACTTCAAAGGGACTCAAAGGCATGGCATCACCAAAAGAGTCCACCTTGGAATCGAAAGGAACGATCCAAGGATCATCAAGAACAATGGATTCCGACGAAATCATATGAATAATTGTGAAAGGAGATGGTACATTGGGAGGAGGAAATGAAAAAGTTCAGAGTAAACCAGAATCTTTAACTAATCCTACCCCAACATCCTTATAAGGGATAGTGGTTTTACCAACACGTTGAATACTCTCAGCAGAGGATGGGTCGGATGAAAAGTAAGTTAACTGATCTATTGTAACGATATTTCCATTATGTGGAAACTTAATAAGTCGAAAGACCGATGAAACAACAGAAGTCATGGCGTAAGACCAGCTACGAACCAAAAGAAGGTTGTAATCCAGAGGGGCATCCACCACCTCCACATCTAGATTAACATTTTTTCCTTCAACCCCTATAGGTAAGTCCTGCAAAATGCCATAAGGATGAAATCCTCAGCCATCAAAGGCCTTCAGAATCATCGGGGACTGATTAAGTGTAGGAGAACCAAGGGCTTTCCAACACTGTATCGACATAATACACGTTGAAGCTCCCTCATCAATCACACTCCTAAAGCAAGGTCTGTTTTTGACTAACATTAGAATCTAGAAAGCCATTTGATGAGGTAAACGAGGTGTACTATTTTCTAAATCGAAGACTATGAGGTTTGAGTCCTAAAGATTAACAGCTCCTAGAGTCGACAATAGCAATTTATGTTGTGTTGGACAAGATTATAGCACCTCTAAAGCCGACATTGCTGAAGGGGAAATATCTAAATCTTCAAAAATGTTATAGTTCTGAGCAGCTCTCGCATGTGGATTGAAAGCTGACTTTCGAAGTATACCCTTAGCAGGCAGTTTTATTACTAAGTCTGGATTAGGTTTCTCGATCTGTAGTGGATCGGAACCAGACGGAGCTGAGGTTGATGGATTGGAATTGGAAGATTCCGCTTCTGTACCACCAATAGGACTATTACCTCCATAATCTTGCGATCATGTCGTAATCCTTACATGGGACATCATCATTCTGGCTCTTCCAAGGCACTAAAGGAAGAACCTATCATCTTACTTTCTTGACTCGGAAAAGGATCCTTCAAAACAACAGGTGTTTGAGAACCTTTGACGATTTTCGCAACCTCGGCACGATGTGGACAATCTCTTGTAAAATGATCCTCATCACAGATGAGACAAGGATAGCGAGGTTTACGTTTCTCATCAGTAGATTTAGGTTTATCAGATTTCTCCTTCGAGTTTTGCTTATACTTCTTCTTGCCTTTCTTCTTACCGCCAGATTTTGATTTGGCTGTAGATGATTCTACGACATGGACATTGGCAGAAATTTCAGTTGAAGACTCTCCCTTCGGGAATCTGGTAAAGTTATAATAGGAGAAGAATTCTTAGAGGATTTCTTCTTACTTTTGGTATTAACAGTACCAATCATACCGTCAGCGGCATGAGACCTTGAGGGAGGTGTAGTTATTTGATTTTGTTTTGGAAGGTTGGGGATTTTCTTGTGTAAAGTACCTGATTGCGTATAAACTAAGTCAAGGTACTGAGCTTGAGCAATTACTTGCTCTTCGGTAACCACTCCTGCCTTGGCTACATCTTCAGTTATTTTAGGTAATAATGATTTTACAAACCATTCTGCCAATATTTGGTCCGAGATAAAAACTTTCACTAAACGACGTCGATGTCACCATTCATGAATATGGTCTGAAATATATGTGGACATCGACTGTGTTAATGAAGTTAATAATTCCGTTCCATTGTCATATCGAACTGACAGCTGAAAATGAGTAAGGAAGGAAGTGGCTAACTGACTAAAATTGCAAAAAGAGCCTCGTGGCAACTCAATATACCACTTGGTTGCAAGGCCAATCAAAGTGCATTGAAAAAGATGAAGATGAATTGAATCATCTATAATGGAATTCGATGCACACCAGAGATGGTAAGTCATCACATGATTAGATGGATCTTCTCCTGACTTCCCCTCAAACTTTGGTATATCACTGGGCAACCTATTCGGCATTGGCAGCCAAAACGGAAAATAATTCATGGGATCGTTCGTAAGGCACAACAAGTCAAGTAAATCAAAAGTTGCTATAAATGGTAACTGACAGTTCGGATCCCAAAAACTTGGGGTCATAAGACCAGCCCCAGGAGGAGGATATCCAAGATAACTTAGTATCGGATTTGCATTTGGGATATTATATCCTCTTGGAAAACCAAGATTAACCAGACCATACTGGGGTTTTTGAGGTTGTTGATAAGTATACCCAGGGTATGGTTGATACTGATAAGCTGGGCTTTGCATAGCAGGACCATATTGGTACTGCCCCTGGTACAGTTGATAAGTAAATTGACTTGGTGTAAATTCGGGAGGCTGCCCCCGAAGTCGACGGGATTGTCTCGGTAATTCAGCCATGATTAATTATTTAATTACTTCACATGAAAACAAAGAAAATCTCAAGAAAACCACCTAAAGTCTGTAAAGAACCAAAAAATTTGAAACACATGCCTAAAAAATCTAGGAGATCAAACCACACACAAACAATATCTTTCCGGATTGAAAAAACTAGTTGGTGATGAAATCCAACGTCACAGAATTCAATACAGAAATGGCAGTTGGAACAGTTACCCTGACAACCTGCTTAAAGAAACAGACTGGCACAAGTTTCTCCACTATAACTGTCTCGAATGAAGATAACCCCCCAGAGAGTCCAAGTGAGTCTAGTCGACGTCTGCTCCAGGTACAGTGGGATCTTCCTTCCACTGTCACCTAGGAAAGAATCCTAAAATATTATGGTCACTAAGGTCACCAATGGAAACAAATATACCTGGGGGAACAGTCTACGATCCGATATGCATGCAAGGGCAGAGTAACAAGCTCAATCCCCTTGAAGGCTCCTTAACATAATCCAAGGTTTTCCAACAAGTGACCCCAGGCTCCTCGACAATGGTCAATCTGAGGTTTACCGTTTTTAATACGTGAATACCTTCTATCGTTCCCAATGAGGAAGGATTGATTCCCACTCTGGTTCAGATATGATCTCGTGCTTCTCCTTTAAGAGGAGCTTTCCTAGAGCATAGATGTAACAATTGGAATTTCTCCCTACCGCAAGATCGACTACTTGTTTGTTTAAACTATCTTGGAGAGTTAATTACTCCCTACTCCAAGATACTAGCCTAAGCTATGTTGGTGAAAAGAGCCTAGAAAATAAAAAGATTGCTAGATGGATTTTAATTAAGCGTTAATTTTATTGGTTGTTTTCTTAAGTCAATGGGTGCGGAGATGAAACTTTATGGTGTGAAGACTCAACTCCAAAACACTAAAAATGCACCTAAGATGATAACAATTCCTTTTCCTTTTCAATGAATTTCTAGCTAAGGAAGAGTTGAAAATGCAATGCTTTGAAAATCAAATCTTTCTCTTAACATACAACTGAAAGGAAAACTTTTTGTCCTTTTCAAAGAATTTTAAAAACGAGACTACTAATCACACCCACAGAAAATCCCTTTTCTTTTCAACAATCAAAAACTACAAGAACAAACAATTCTTTTAAGAGAGCTTTTAAGATTTCTGAAAAACTCTGAAGACTATAGAAAACAAATTTTCCAACAAGCTTCTATAATTTCTATGAAAAACTCAAAACTATAATCTAATCTTGAGATCTAAATGAAAATGGATTGAAAGGAAACTTGAAATGTTTTTTTAAGGATGCTTAACTTAGTTTTTCAGCTAACTAAGGATCAATTTGTTCAGCTCAAGAAACTAATCACAAACACCCAATTATGTTTTAATAAAAAATGAAATTCGAAACTTTCAATCAAGTTTAATCAAAGTTTTGCAAAAGAGAAAAATGGGATCTAGCTCTCTTCAAGGATAGATTTCATAAACTAGTCAAACTCAGTAAGAAGACCAAAGATACCAGGGTGATCTAAGGCTCTAACGCTTCTGATCTCTGAGCTATTACAAAGACCAAGAAAAAATCAATCCAACAAGCAAAACTTCTAGAAAATCACTTCAAACGAGAATGCCAATGAAAACTAACTCACAAGGAACTTTTGTCAAGACAAGTGCAGGTCTGGGCATAAACTAATAGCTATGGACAAAAACTAAACCTAGCTGGGTGGATGGATCTTAGGTTTTTCAAACCTTTGACAGGGTCCGCAGGCTCCCAGTAGAACCAGGTGTGGTACCGCTCTGTGTTATACTGTAACAGTGCGGACAGGTCCGCACTGCACCTAACGCAGAAGGTGCGGTCCTCTTCCAAAAATCCAAAAAATAAAAATCAAACCAGGATCTAACAAGTACCCAACAATACCACACACATCAAGGCAAAATCAGAAACTAGAACTCAAGTTTCTCAAGTCAAAGCAAAGACAAATCAAAAACAAAAAATAGTCCCCAGCGGAGTTGCCAATTTGTTGGCCAGATAAATCGTTCTTGCAGACAAGACCGATCTCCCTCGTATTGAATGATATCTAGCAACAAGTAGCACAAGCAAATCTACTTTTCTCTAACCATGTTTCAATTCATAAATGAAAACTAAGAGGTGTAATAGACCCTACCTCAGTCCAACACTTGTTTGTGGCAGCTTTATTCCAACAGCTTCAAGCAGTTCCCTTTAACAACCTGCATACCCAAACAAACACACATCAAAGAACACCTGCATAGATACTATAATAAAACATGTTCACTATGAAGATCAAGGAGCTCACAAAATAAACCATTAGAGATAGTTCATTGAGAAAAACAAACTTGATTGTATTAACTTTATGAATAAAAGAACCCTACAACCTTTGCCTTGATGTTGCACAAGCTCTTTCCAGGGTCCAGCAGGAATCTCCTCTACTTTGACAAGCCTCACTCACTTCCCAAATGAAATGAAAGGTATGTGATCTCTCCTCTCACAAGATCAAAAAGGAAGTCTAATTTCCAGCAACATTTACCCTCAAGAATCTTCAACGTTCAACCTCCCCTACAACTAGGCCAATGCTTAAAGTTATAGTGCAAATGGAGGAAGTTGCAGGTCCACCATTGAAGGGATAAGTTCCTCCTTCAATGGGATAAGCACCTCATATCATGGAGTTAGCTCCCTTAGTTATGGAGTGGATGAACCAAGGTGGAGCGGACTTTCCAACGCAATATTCCTTCTAGAAGCATCCAAAAGTGACCCAAGATGAGTTTTTAAGAATGAACTCATACCTTTTTAACTTTTACAGGGGTTCGCACCCATCACTTAATAGAGAGAGCGGTCAGGTTCGCAGGGGATATGACCATTGGGTGCGGCACCGCAGGCAATGCTAGGAGAAAGTGTGAAACCAAGATTTAAGATATTTTTAAGGTCTTTCTCCCATTTTCAAGGCTTGACATGAAGAGTTGAGGTTTAAGACTTGCAAAGGAGGTATGTATGAGTGGTGATGGACTCACACAAACTGTAGAAAGTCATGGTGACAATTTTTTGTGAAACACATGGGGGAACAAAGAAGTGGGAAAAGGGAAAATTTTCAGAATGGGAAGGAATTTTATGACAGGGATTCCAGGAATACTACCATCAAGAGGGAATAAACAGAAGCGGGATAGGGAAAAAAAATCAAGGGATAAAAGTGGGATTTACAAAATGGATATGGTGAATTCGGAAGAATATGGGAAGGTAATCATTTTTGGATTGAAGAAGAAAATTGATGGGGAATGACAAAAATGGGATATCAAGAAATGCATAAAATTTTCTGGAAAGTCCGCGTGCACTGGTGCAAGAAAAAATAACTACAGCAAGAATTAAGTGTTACTTCAATAAAAATATCCATGCTAGTTACCCCAAACTTGTGTAAGGGTTGGTTCTATTGAACCTGCATCTTCTTGGTGGCATCTAGCACATCTAAAGATCAAGCAACATTCTCATTTTATTATAAATATTTATCTTCCCGCTAGCAAGATGGTTTTCAGGTTGATCCTTCTGCAATCATGTCAATAAACTGATTTTCATAATTATAGGAAAATATTTTTCTTTACTATTCTATATATATATATATCTATCTATATCTATATATATATTATATCTATATATATATCTATCTATATCTATATATATATATATATATATAATATATATATTAATTATATATTATATATATATATATATATATATATATATATATATATATATATATCTTACATTTTTTTTTCTTTTTAGAAGAAGAAGAGTTCATGTTTTTAACAAGTTGTTATTACCATCCATCACTACTGTCCCAAATTGCTATTGGACTTGCTATGTAAAATCCCTTTTGGAAAGTGGCTAAAAATACTTCTTTAATCTATGTCCAGTCACCAAGAACACTAAGCTCTATCCATCAATAGTTTTAATATCTACCATTCCATTCTCAAATACTTGGACCACCTCATAAGGTCCCATCCAGCATGTATGGAATTTTCCTTTGAAATATTTAAATCTAGAATCATAAAGGAGTACCCAATCATGTGGGTGAAACTACTTTTTCTGAATAGACTTTTCATGCCACCTTTTTCAATGTTGCTAAATCAATATGTTCTACTGAACAACATCCCTTCAAAATTCATCCAACTCGCTCAATTTAAGGAGATTATGTTGTTTCACTTCGAAGAGATCTAGCCCCAACTGAACAGTAGTTCTGAAGGTTTGATCTGGAATTCGATTGGCAATAGGACTTGTTTGCCATATACCAGCTCATATGGTGTATGTCCCAATCTATTTCTCCAAGTGGTTCGGTATGCCCACAAAGCTTTCAGTAATATTTCTGCCCAATCCTTCCGATGCATATTGACTATTTTTGTGAGGATGGACTCGATGAATTTGTTCGTGGATTCCACCTGGCCATTTTCTTGTGGGTGATATGGCGTAGATTTCCTATGTCATATCTTATATTGCTCCATCACACCCTGCACCAAATTAGAAATAAACTACGGACCATTGTCAGAAACAATCTCTCTAGGCACACCAAATCTAGTAAAAATTTCTGTAAAAAGGAAATCAACAACAACCCTTTCTATAGCAAAGGAAATAGGTTTAGCTTCTATCCATTTTGTGAAAAATCTGTACAAACAAATATGCTTTTTACTTAATGAAGTTGGATTTATTGGCCCTATAAAATCAATAGCCCATTTTTCAAAAGCCTCCTTTATAAATTGGGGGCATAAAGGCATCTCATTGGTTTGATTAGGCTATCCAATTCACTGACAACTATCACATCACCTAACATATTGTTTGGCATCCTTAAACAAGGAAGGAAAAAAGTAGCCAACGTGCAATACCTTATATGAAGTCTGCTTATCAGCGAAGTGGCCTACACAAGGTTCATCATGGGCAGATTTTAAAATCTCAAACACTTCTTCCTCTCTTACACATCTACGGATAATCAAATTTGGACCAGTGTAAAAGAGATCTCCTTAAACCTAGGAGTATGCAACAGTTTTCTGAATAATATTCCTCTTTTCATGAGCGGACAAGTGGGGTGGTGTCTTTATAGTGAATAAATAGTTAGCAATTTTAGCAAACCATGGGGAGTCTGTTGACATAGCAAAAAGATTTTCATCAAGAAAATCATCATTAAGAGGAGCTACTTCACTAGGATTATTCAATATTGAAAGAAAATCTACTACCACATTAGATTTTCCTGGTCTATCAACAATACTAATATTAAATTCCTGCAACAATAACAAACACCTAGTCACTCTACCTCTAGTTAATGGTTTATTCATCAAATATTTAATTGCGGAATGGTCAGTATGTATAAGGACTTCATACCCTGTAATATAGTGCCTCAACTTGTTAATTGCAATATTCACAGCTAAAAACTCTTTCTCTGTAACTATATAATTTAATTCAACAGGAGACAATTTCTTACTAATAAAATAGATGGCATAGGATTGCTTATTTTCCTCCTGTTCTAATGCTGCACCAATAGCCAAATCTAAAGCATAAGAGGAATGTGAAAACGTAGGGACCATTTTGGACCTCTCAAAACAGGTGCATGTACTAACTTTTCCTTCAATGTTTAAAAGGACTGTTAGCAAGTTGTAGACTAAGAAAACTCACTATCTTTAGCTAGAAGTTGAAAAAGAGGGGTTGCTATCCTAGAAAATATTTCAATGAATCTCCTATAGTAACCAGCATGTCCTAGAAATCCTCTTACTTCCCTTTGAGTCTTGGGTGCAGGAAGATGCAAAATGATCTCAATCTTAGCTGGGTTAACCTAGATACCTTTATCAGAAATAAGACGGCCAAGCACCACTCTTGCCTTGCACATTAACTTGCATTTCTTGTCACTCAAGGCAAGATGGACTTCTTGGCAGTGAAGAAGTACTTTTTCCATATTTTTGAGGGCCTCCTGAAAAGAGTCACCAAACATAGATAATTCATCCATATAAATCCCTACACATTCTAGATCAGCAAAAATAGCCATGACTGCCCTTTCAAAGGTAGCCAGGGCATTACATAAACCAAAGGGGAGCACTCTATAAGAAAATGTTCCCCAAGGACATGTAAAATTAGTTTTGTCCTGATCTTCGGGTGCAATCTATGTTTGGTTGTAACCAATGAATCCATCCAAAAAGGAAAAGTATTTCTTTCCTGCAAGAGTGTCAAGCACCCAGTCAATAAAAGGAAGAGGAAAGTAATATTTGAGAGTGGCTTTGTTTATTTCTCGATTGTCAATACAAATATGCCATGTCCCATATTTCTTAGGAACCAAAACTAAGGGAGAGACCCACTGGCTGTCAGAAATAGGATAGATGAAACTGGCATCTAAAAGTTTCTGTAATTCTTCCTTCACAACATCTTTCAGAGTTGGATTCATATGACTTTGGGTTGTCAGACAATTCAAGCTCCTTATTGAATGTAAATATGATGTGTACAGGTTTTAGGAGGAATGTCTTTCATATCCTCATAACCCCATGCAAAGGCACCAAGATGGTTCTGCAACAAGTTTACAAGCTACTCTTGCTAAGATGAGTCTAGATCTGAGCTAATATGCAAGGATTTACCAGGGCTAATCTCAACAAGAGTAGTATCAGGCTCAAGAACACTCAAGGGAGTGGTCAAAGGTAGTGGTACAGAAGAATGAGAATCATGATTCTCTTGAAAATCTAGGCTGAAAATCTAGCTCAATGGCTCAAAATTAGGCATAGTGTCTAGATTATTCAAGAAATATTTAATCTCACCTTCTTGTGAAGACCCAGTATAATGATTTATAAGAGAAATGGACTAAGTCTCCTCATCAATACTTTGATCCAACCATAAGGTATCTCGGAGGTATTGAATGGATCTAGCAAGAGGATATAAGGTAACTTTCTTCCTAGAATCTCCATGAGAAATATACATGTCACTGGAATATATGCATCAACTGTAGCAAGCCATGGTCGACCCAAGATCAAGGGATGTCCTCCTACTGGGTTCTTTGGTTGAAGCACAATGAAATCAACAGGATATTCCCAAGAATTTGATGCAATGATCACCCCATCCAATACTCTTTATGGCTTGATTTTAGATCTATCAGCCAATTCGAGCATAGTGGGAGTAGGACGAAGATGAGATAACCGAATTTGATCCATGGTTTGTTTAGTCATGACATTAATGGTTTCCCCCAGGTCTATAAGAACATTAGAGACAAGGACATCACCAATGTGAACTAAGAAAATACGGTTTTCGGGATCAATATATTTCTCCATAGGCACACATCCCGTCATCAACTCTGTTGCCCTATCAACGAGTTGAATGGCTTGGGGTTCTAGTCTCTTCCTCCCTAGTTTCTTGAGACAGAGTTCCTTAATGATCTTAGTAAAAATGGGGATCTCTTTAATGGCCTAAAGCAAAGGTACCTTAATAAAAATGTTCCTGAGTTCAGAAACCAAGCTAGTCTCATAAATAGGCTCACTTCTTTCCACAACTAGCCTCTCTAGAAAGGGAGGCTGGTTGGAAGAGGATGGCAAGGATTCAGAAGGTAAGGGAATGTGCTTCTTGGTGACAACTTCCGTAGAATGGTTAGGAATGTCCTCCTCTCCTTTCTCTTCAACAATCACCATAGGTTGCTTCTGGTTTTTCAAAGTTATAGTCCTCCTCGATCTCAATTGGATATCATGAACCCCAAGTAGAATAGACTAGTACCCAAATGGTAAAGGTAGGTTCATTACATGGATCATTTGCACCACTTTATTATTATTAGGATTGGGTATAAGTTAAGCAGGCAACTGAGGAGGTTGAAACAGTGGGGGTAAAGGAAAAGGTGGAGTAGAGTGATTTTAAGGTAAAGACAGCTGAGGCATTGGATAAGGTGCATATGTAGGTGGATATGACTGCATAGGTGGCTGGTAGGAATACTAAGGATGATTTTACCCTCTTCAAACTTGCTTCCATGGTGGAGAAGGTTGTCCATGCTGATATTGATTCCCATACTACCAGAGGCTGAGAATGATTAGTGTTAGGATAAGAATATACATGTGCATTATAACCAAAATAGTGTGGAGAGAATTCAAGAGCCATACCTGCACGTACTAGAGGCAAATTCCTCCTTGCTCCCATGGCATATAAGTATTCAACTTCAGGCTGTCCCCCTTTGATTGCAGCTTTAAGTCCTCGTATAGAGGGACACTTTTCTGTGGTATGGTCTTCTGCACAAATAGCACACTTATTAGTTTCCTTCAAATTAAGTGGACACTCTTTAGGAGGATGCCAATCTCTACATTTAGGAAAAAAAATACATAATGACTCTTGTTCTTCTATAAGTTTTTGCTGAAATTTCAAAGAGTATAACTATTTTCTAACAATATTCATTATATCAATCTTCATATATTCCATTTTATTTTATAGTCCAATAATCATAACATCAATAGATTCGGTTTTTCTGTTTCTACTCTGACTTCCTCTACTAGATGTATATTGATTCCTTGAAAATTTCCTGCACAAATCATAGATATGATCAAAAGTTTTCTCAGAAATATCACCTTGTCCTAACAAGTTCAAATTATTTCTAGCATCATCAGTATGTCCATGCAACAACAAAGTTCTAATAATACTAGAATCAAACTTAAGCTTCGACCTTTCTAAAATATACAGAAATCTTTCTAAGTAATCCTAACGATTTTCATCATCATTCTGCACAATTGTAAAGATTCCATCTTGCATGTCCCGAGTTTTCCAATATTCTTGATATTTTAACAAAAACACTCTCTTCATCTGATCTGAAGAAGTTATGGTGTTCCCTCCTAACCCCATAAACCAACGTAAAGATGAGTCTTTGAGAGTACTAGGAAACAATCTCAACTTCTGAGCTTCAGTTGAATAACCATAAATTCTACACAAAATATCAAACCGAAATAAAAAAGAGTTAGGATCTTCATGAACTTTGCCATGGAAATGAGGGAGAGTCGATGGTGGAATATTCTTCATCTGTGCAATAGTATCGGGATCCACAATTGGAAACTCAAAAATGGATTGTTCCTCATTTACTTGGTTTTCACCAATTCCTTCCACATGATCTTCATGATCTTCCATTGTTTCCCCTTCACGCGAACTACTCTCAATAGGATGGGAAGATTGAGTGCTAGAAGTCTCCTCCTTCCCCTCTTTGGGCTGAACCACACCTGAGCTATTGTCACCAGAGTCTAGGTGGATTGCTCCTGTGTGATGGGTTTGAGTTTTGGACTTCCTGCTTGCAGGAGGAGACCCAATATGAATTTTTTTTCTTCTGATTTATCACTATTTCCTCAGTCCTTAGTGGGCTTGAGACCCCTACTTCTTCTAGGCATTCATCTCAAAAGAAGAATAACAAAGCAACTTCTAATAAAATGCTGCAAAGAATACTCTACACCTGTAAAATTCCTTCAAAAAAACTTTCCCAAACAATAGAAGCACACTGTAGAAAAATATAAAAGCAAACTTACCCCTATTGCATCAAACAAAAAATTCTAACCAAACCAAATCACCTCCCCAGCAATGGCACCAAAATGTTGGGTGCAGGAATTGCACTTAACCAAACTCCTCAACACTGAATTGTCAACCCGGGGGATTCAGGACTCGTAAACTTAGAGATGAAGCACAGGAAATGCTAGATATGGTATGAACCTTTTTGATGTAAATTCCTACTTTCTTAAATGGGAACTTGCAGAATCAAATTGGAAAGAGTAAAAGACAACTGAATCATCAAAGTAATCTAGTGTTGGAACAAGAAAGAATGCATTTGTAAAGGAATCGAAATAAAAAGAAAATCACTTCAACTAATCAACATTTAATCATTGATTGTATGCTTATATTCCTCTTTAGTACAAACACTTTAGCAGTCTCATAAAGTGGGCCCTTAAACCTACTTTCTTAAAGGTTTCCTTCTTGCGCTAGTCAGTGCTGCACTTATTACAATCCACTTGCACTAGTGGAGGCAAGATTTATGCAAGAGGTATAAGTTGTGTCTTACCAAAGATTCTTGAATTCATGCAAAGGCTCGAACCTCAAGGGTTCTGATTACTCAAATCCTGTGACAAGAAACCAGTTCTTACACCTGAGCAGAGTTCCTTGCACTTAGTTATCGATTCTAGAAATAAGGGTTAACTATTGCAAATGAAACTTAATTGCATAAATGACATGCACATGTAAAAATAAATGTTTCCAATCTTAAATGCATGTAAAATGAAAGTAAATAACCATAACTAGAAACAACCACTAAAGAATTAACTTGCCATCTGCATATATATTACTTAGAAGAATGGAAAAGAAACATTGCATGAAAGAGACTAGAAATACTTGCTGCAACTCACCAATGTGCACCGACGTAGGTTCATTTCTCCTACTTTGACTAGGCAAGGAAAACCAATCAGAAGGAATTGCATGAAAATAAATTGCGGGAAAGGGAAAAAGATTAATCACACCAACGTGCACTGGTGCAGTTTCATTTCTCCTGCTTGGACTAGGCGAGGAAAACCAACTGAAATAAATTACATGAAAGGAAATTGTAGGAAAGTAAATCTAACTAATTCAAAGAATGGATCCGCTCACACTTTGATAGGAATACATGTGCATGGAAATACAAATCAATTAAATCAAACTTTAATAATAAGAACACATAAATAAATAGAAAAATGAAAATAAGGTAAACGGGTTGGGTTGGTTGTGCCCTAGCCAGCCATCTCATTTCTCTTCTAAGAAACAATGCTACTCAGTAATTCAGATGATTGGCTTAAAAGAACAAATAAGATTTGAAAGGCATGAGGCAAAGCTTCTTCTTTCTATTATTTCACAAAGGTAAAGTACATCGTGGAATACAGAGTCTAGACCATATTTGGGCGATAACAAAATATACAATACATTTGGAACACAGTGTTGTTATCTCCTATATCTACTATTTTTTTAATTCTATCTACATTCTATGATTTATAGACGTTGGCCCAAGGTAGTAACTACTAAAATTAGTAAAGGCCATTCGGTCAATCATTTACATAACAAAATGTAGATTTTAGCCTCTTGGGTTTTAAATATAGATTGTTGAACTCGCTGGCTATGGGCCAAATATTCAACTTCCATTCAAACAATCTGCAACTTCAATCTTATCTTTGGTTGCCTTTGGCCGATCTGGTCTTTGTGGCCAACGATGCACAAAACATGGCAGCGGTTAGGGAAGTCTGGATCTGCTGTGCGGATTCGTTGCACTAGCAATAGTGCGAGATCTAATCCTACACTTAAATCAACAGTCACGTTAAGTGGATTTATTTACCAAGTATTTATTGGAGATAAGGATAAGTTACAAAAGTGCATTAAAAGTAATAAATCTGGATTAAATAATTAGTTAAATGCTAAATTGAAATAAAATATGAAAAATAAAGTACATGTGAAATATATCACCATGCTTGGACTAGTGCAGAATGAGGGTATGTGAAAAGAGTAATACAGAGGTAAATAATTATGGTTTAGAAAGGGAAAAGGCAAAGGAATGGGGACAATTTATGGGACTAATAGTTAGTGGTTGTGTTAGTGTTGGCATTGATGTCAACTGGACTGGCATGGATTTTTATTTCAACATATTTACAAAGTAATGGCTCGAGAGAAATCCCAATAGATAATCATCACAATAGCATGCTTATTGGAAAAGCCATAAAATGGTGACTACAGTGATGGTCTACATGGAATCCCATGGTAGATGCAGGCTTTATATAGAGAATCATCACAAATGCAGGCTTACTAGAGAAGCCATTAAATGATGACTATGGTGACTCGGAGTTCATCACTCCAAGCATAAGAAGAAGATTCAAGAGCAAAGAGTGGAAGAGAGTTTGAAACCATCTTATAGGTAGCATATCAACTGAAATCCTATATAAGATCTCCTCCATTAGAGAGTGCTCCGGAAGAGATTTCCAACGATAAGTGGAAGTCTAAAAATGGACTCCTATATCAAAATATATGGTATGTCAAACTTCAGGGACTTGAAGTCCTAAGAAGGTTGAAATATCAAAGGTCAGAGCCCATCGTGACTTGATATCAGAAGCACAAGACTAGAATATCAAAGCATCAGAGCAAGTTGCAACAGAGTTGATTATATTGGAGGTCACTAGAACATTAGAGTTTTGGGACATCAGAATATCAAAACTTCTTAAAAGAAGTATTTTAATAAGTTATGATATCTAATATGGCCGATAATGCTAAAAGTGCCGAGGAAAGTCGAGCCAAATTAACAAGGATTTTATGAAAAACCAAGACTGATTAGGACTCCTTCTCTCTCATCTTAAAGGACATGATGTGTCATGTCAATGCACTCGAGAAAGTGAAATAGATAATGATGTTAGCATATTGGAAGATGGAATATTGGAGGATAGCAATATCGTAACTCTTGTGAAAATGGTGGTCGATAAGTTACAATACAGGGGGGCTTGATATTTTCAGGAACATGGTCATATGGAGCTTTAAGGGACTAAGGGTTGAACAAAAGGAGTTAAGGATATCAAACTAAGTAATATCGTAACTTTTTTTTTTTAAATTTATGTTATAGAAGGGATCTAATACAATGTTAAGACAATGGTCACAGATCTTAGTTCTATGAGAAAGGAAATACCAAAGGAGCTAAAGGAAAAGGGGGGAAATGATATTGGAGATTGTAATATCATAATATTTTGTCTGTGTAAGTTACAATATGTTGTGTTCCAATGAGGTAGTATAATGAGTTTAAAGGATGTATCACTTGGAAACTGAAGAATTGAATGTTGGAATGAGAGAGTTGGTTGTTGAAGTCAGCTAGATATGCAAAAGGCTTTGAGATAAGGCAACGAGGACAACATTGAATAGAGATGAATTTGAGGGAATGAAGGAATCAATCAACTAATTTGTGTACACATTTGGTTGTGTTAAATGTTGAACAGAGTGGTCATACCTGAGTACTGTCAAGATTTGTGGAGCAATAAATAAGAATGGGACTCTCGGAGGAGTGTGCGGGTCACATGAGAATAAATTCTCAGCATGTAGATTTATGCAGTCAGTGAGTGAAGAGCTCCAAGTTCCATCTATGTGTTTAATACCATGATAGGATTCATCCAGAAGACACAACAGAATCAGGGGGAGCCATGTCAAATTACATTTGGGATGTAAGGCTATAGACAATAGAGACATCCTTGCATGATGTGCTTCTATACATCAAAAAGGTCATTTCCAATTGAGCAATTGAGGGAGTTGAGCATATCATTGAAGAGATGAGGAGTGAGGGTTGTGTGTATAGATAGTTAGGTTTAAGCACTGAGAGAAGATAGAGTGTTTGTGTAGTAAGAGAACCGTGTGTGTTGTGAGAAGAACAATGAGGATAGAGCTGAAGGGAAGGAAACATAGTGATTTTTGTGTAAGGAACAGTGTGAGTTGAACTGAAGTAGTTGCAATAGAAATCTTGTGCGAGAGAAGGAAGAGTGTTGAGGAGATGTTGTTGTGAGAAATGAGTAAAGAATAGTTGCATGAGACCAAAGGGAGTCAGTGGAACAACAAAGGACAAAGAGAAAGATTTGAGTTTGCAACCAACCATTTTGGTATTTTACTTGTAACATATATTCCTTTGTTTTGAATTTGAAAATTGTATGAAATAGTAGAACAATGGCAAGCGCAGGTTGGTGCCTAAATTCAGAAGAGGTTGGTGCCTCTTGGAAATTTGGTGCTTACTAACCAAAGGGGGTCGGTGCCTCCTATGAGTGGGAGCTCACAAACAAATAGATGTAATTAAGTAGGTGCTTAATTCACATCATAAACAAACAAAAAATTTGGTGGTTTTATCCCTTTGGGTTTCCACAAGAAAAACATTGTGTCGAATGTGTGTGGAACTCATGTGATTGTTCTATGAACATGAGTTTTTAAAATTGGTGTTCACTTCCTTTATGAATGAACGCTCCCACAAGTAAAAAAATATAAAAAGGGACTATAAGCATGGTATAAAAATAAAATAATATCACTATCATTGATTCACCCCCCTCCTCCCCTCTCAATACTTTCCTATCCAAACATATTGAAATATTACAAATAAGTATTTTTGGAATAGATTTTCTAGTAGGCTTAACAATTTCATAAACTGGCGCTTCGGTAGAAACTTGAATAGGCTCTTGAGAAAAAGTGGGGTTCTAAATAGTATTCATCCCAAGGTAAGGAGAACCAATTAATGGTTGAGACACCATAGGTTGATTTGGACCAACCTGAGGTACATGACCATAATTTGCATAAGTTCCAGTAAAAGGTTGTCCTCCAACCATAGGATATGACCCAACAATATTTTGTCCTCCAGGTGGAGGATTAGATGGTTGCCCCCCAGGTGGATAGTAAACACTACTTTGCATTACTTGAGGATTACCTAAGTTACTATATATCAGGTTAACATATTTCTCTAATGCCAAAGGTACTTTAGGCATGGATTTCATGCTCTAAATAGTAGAGATAGATAAACCAAATGACCAAATAGAAAATTGAGGGGAAGGAGTGGCTCATGAAAAAGTTCTAGAAAGTGACGAGTACCCAACATGAATTGAAGGAGAACCATACAATAATGACTCTGAAGAACTTTTATATATAGAGGAATTAGTAGGTTGACTCACAGGAGGAATTTTTTACATGTTTCATCTTAGTGAAAAGTAGAAAGGAGTGTGATAATGTGTAAGACCTTGACCTAAATACTTCATGTGCATTAAATACCAAGGATCTAGTCAAAAATGATGAAAACGAAGCCTTGAAAAAACTGTTGGTTCACCAATAGTAACAAGAGTATGTGGTGATTCTTCCTCCCATTCTCTAGTAATATCTTCAATACTTATAATACTAGGAGGTAGACCAAACATAATTATAAACCTCCTTCGAGGTGAAGGTGGTCAAGAGTAGGGACTATAATAGATGAAGGTGATTCGAGTTCATAAATGTCATACTCAGGTTCTTCAACGTTTGGTTCAGTTAGTTTTGTATCTGAAATTTCCCTGGTATCAGATTCTCTTTCAATAAATTCACTAAATTCTAGCCCAGATTGAACCAAGCCTAATTCTACTTCATGAGGTCGAATAACTTCATTTTCTACTGTCTCAGATTCTACAATTCTAGATGTCTCATGTTGATCTGAGGTCATGGATCCTATTTTTTATCACTTAAGAAATGACTTCTAAATTATGAGCATTAGTTTTATTCCAAAAGATTGGTGTTAGTCTTGGTCTAGTCTTTCCATGGTTACTTTAGTGTCTTGTTGGTATGGTCAAATAGGGTCAACACTCCGTTCTTGCCCATCACTGGTCCTAAAACACACATAGATTCCATGTATCAATTTTTTTTTAAGGTTCTTATACACTACGAAACTGTCTAGGAGTTTTCGTAGCGCAAAATCCAGTCTAGGAGTTTTCATAGCGCAAAACCCAGAATTTTCACTGGTTGCACTACAAAATCAGGGATTCATGCAAATCCATAGCAAATCTCATCTAGCTGTCAAATCTATCAAAATCCGTTATTTTTTACATCATCAGTTGTCAGCCCATACACTTTTCCTATCACATTCAACCACTTATTATCATCATTAGGGTCATTAAGTGTCTTGGTATGCTCAGGTTGTAAGTTTAAAAAAGGAGCCAAGTATTCACAGTCATGATTATGTTTGGGTTCATGCATGAGGAGAAAATTGACAGGCGTTCAATTAGAATTCTTTGAAGATCAAGTGAGGTAGATTTCCTTACCCATTTCAAGCAAGGCAATGTTCAAGATTAAGACGGTGCAAGCTTCTTTAATATTCACTTTGCAAGAATTCCATGGAGGGGTCTAAAGAAAGGAAAGATCATAGGTCAGGCAGGTGTCTGAGGAATGAACCTGAAGGCTTAGATATTATCCTAAAGAACAATGAAGTTGATCGAGCCTTCAAACAGGTTGGCTATTGGAGATTTTGTGAGAAACTTCAAGGAGGTCATATGCAAGTCACCAGGGAATTTGCTTTAAATTTCACAAGATTGAATTCCAAAGTTGGGGTGCTCGAATTACCAATCTCTCCAGAGGTTATATCTACAGTCACTGAAATCCCAAGGGAACAGGAGAGGTGGTTTAAAAATTTCAAGTTTGATATGACTCCATGCAAGGAATTTTTGAAGCCAAAGTTCATTGATTCAGATTTAAACAAATTAGTGCCCAGGGGTTTTGTCAAAGATTCATATGCCAATTTACTTACTTGCATACAGAGATACTTCACTTGTGAGGGGAGGTATCATAAGGTGTATTCTTATCACTTCAAGCTTCTGTTTCATTTCACTAGAAAGATATTTCTTGATTTTCCTTTCTATTTGTTTCATAGCTTACGCAAAATGTGTGACAAGGCTCAGTTGAAGAAGGAAGCCTGTGAGACCTCGTTCTTTCATCACGGCTTAGTCAAGTTGATCATTTTGCATGAGCTCTATAAAATAGATAGGCTGTGGTCCATGTTCATGTTTATGTCTAGCTTCAAGGATGAAACTAGTCTCAGTCCTCACGATATGAAGATTTCTCCACCAATAGTTAGTCATCGTGCAGAATCAAGATCAAGGAGATTCGTGAAGTTGAAAGCTAGGAAATGGGTAAAGGAGCCCACAAGACCACTAGTAATCTAAGACACACCCCAACAGGCACAAAAAGGGAAAGGTCAGGTCAAAGAAGGGGTATAAGAACAATCCACAGGTGAAATGGTCCAAAGAAGAGTAACCAGGAGCCAGTTAGCTAAAGAAAAAGGCAAGACAGTGGTCACTAAGGCAAACCTGGTTTCAAAAGGATGTTTGAATGATTTGCTTCAAGCAATTGACATTGAAGAATCTCCTCTAGTTCGAGCAGACTTGATAGAAAAAAGTAAAGGCAAAACCAAAAGGGCCAAAACCTCTAAAAAGCTTGAATTTGATGATCAGGTCTTTGAATTTGTTTTTAAGCTAAGAAGACCTATGAGAAGGTGTTTAAGAGAGATACAAGAGGCACTGCCAAAAACAAGTGAAATAGGGGAGGTAACAGAATCTCATGAAATACCTATGTCTTCATCAGAAACATCATCGTAGCTGCATAAAAACAATAGAGGTAAGGAAGTTATCTCTCAACAAAAGGAATTTAGTTTTGAAGAGTTGGAAAAGAAATTGAAGTTAGCAAAACTTGAAATTGCCAAACTGAGAAAAACCTCAAGGAAACATGCAATCAAGGAAGCTTATCTTAATAAAATGGAGGCTCTATGGGAAGATAAAATGATTTCAATACCTGAAGTGGTTAATTGTCATTCTCAATACTACACATGGATAGTCCCTGCAATAAGAGAGGCAAGATACATCAGAAGGGTCAATGCAAAACTGAGAGCTAGAACTAGAACTATGAAGAGGAAAATTGAAGATCTGAAGATACAGCTAAGCGAGCATGAAGGACATCCGTAGCTAAAATAAATCACACAGCAAGTAAGGCTAAGTCCTAAATTTTGATAGATTACCTTTTGAAGTTTACCTTGAAGAATGATGTCTATATATTTAGTTTTGAACAGCTTCATGATAGATGGAAAAGCCATTTAAAGAAAAATAAAGACTCAAGAAAGTTAAATTTTGGTCTTAAACTATGTTTTTGAAATTACACAGCAGTTTTGTGGCACTCTATGAAACTGTTGTAGGTGATGCCTAATGCATAGCAGTTTTGTAGAGCGCTACGAAACTACTGTAGCTGCATATTATGATTTGATGGACCAATTTTGAGAGGCAAAGGGAAATCTTTTTGAAGAGGAATTTCTGAAAAGGATCATCTACAAAGTGTAAACATCCAGCAAGGGCAAAACAAATAGAAGAAGGACATCCATGAACTCTGAGCTCTATGTTATGGAAATGGTCATTATTTCATAGCTAGTATTTATTCATAATGCTCCGGACACCATTAAAGAAGTTTTGTCTTAACACGTGTATATGAGCAAGGTCTACTGTGTATGGAAAACAAGATAATCCAATGCATTTTTATGAAATTAAGAAAAACAAAAGAGATAATCAATTTTGAAGATCCTTGTGGAAGCCAAAAGCAGAAAAACCGAAGCAGCTTCCTAATTTCCAGGAACAGTACAGGGATGAGGCATCAAAGGTCAACAGGCAGTTTCAAACCATCACCACAACTAAGCTGAAGAAGTCCATTTGTCAGAGAACGAGTTTGGATTGTAATCAATTCTACTACCAACATGATGAGGAGTTATACTCCTAATTGTTTTAGGTCTCTAGAACTGCCAATCAACAGTGAGTTACATTTAATAGTTAGTTTTAAGTATCAATAAGTGTCATAGTAGGAAGAATTCCCCTCATGCTGGAGGAGGAATCTCATTTATGTAAGGAGCTCTATATAGAGGAGAAAATTCAATGCATCAAGGGTTGGAAATTTTCAGAGAAACTCTTATACTGTGCTTTGTGTAATACTCTGTTTTAAGTAATACAATATTTGGCTTTACTTCTCAAGAGTCAGAAGGAATTCAAAGTTCAGAATGTCTTGTACTATTCTCTTCTCATTATCTACAGTGGTATGAATGTGTGATTACCTAGAAATCACTGATTATGCTCTAACTTCCTTCATACATTTATAAACTGTGTGGTCCTATATGTTTTTGATGTATTCTCCATGTGTTGAATTCTAGATGCCATGACTTCTATGTAAAGCTAACATTACTGTCATACTGAAGCATATTTGACTCCATAAGCCCTATGAATATTTTCTAATTATGTTTCAACCATCTACACTTGTTCATTTGTTTCGTAGAGTTAGCCATCTTATTCATTATCAAAATCTGTAATCCTGTGAGAGATCCCTCTCAGGTTAGGGAGGCTAAGCCTCAGCCAAAAGTAGGTTTGAAACAGTTACTCAAGGTCTACCTGATCAACAGCCTATCAGGGGTTGAATTTGTGATAACACTATTGATTTTGACTTCTCAGCTTTAATATTCTCCAATTGACCAGGTGTATATTCAGGGGGTAAACCCTACATTCTACAGGAATGCCTCAGTGAATCATCCATGATGAATTTTTATTAATAATTTGACTAATATTCACAAACCACACATAATATTTGTAAAAAGTAAAAATAAGCAAATAACACATGCTAGTAAATCTAAAGAGTCAAACCATGCAAACATTATTTTCGGAGTGATCAATGTGAAAAGCGAATAAAGATAGAGTGGGTGGATTGAGTTATGCTGACAATCTTCCTAATGAACACAATCTAGTGTAATTAACTTGACTAATGCCATCTCGAGTAAAGAATACCCTACAAAAAGGTCCAAGTAAGTCTAGCCCACATTTTTTCCAGGTACAACAGAGACTTCCCCTTTGTCATCACCTTGGGTAATAGCACTAAGATTATGGTATGTAAGTTTACCACATACGACAATTTAACTTGAGGGGATAGTTGTAGATCAGACATACATGCAAGGGAAGAGTAACAAAGCTCAATCTCCTTGAAAGTTCCTGAACATGGTTAATCTATGGTTTACCTTCAAGTGACTCCCAAGCACCTTTTGACACCATTTGTAATACATGTAAATCACTCTACCATAACCAATGAAGTGGGACCGATCACTCCACTAGGTCTGATATGCTCTTGTGCTTAACTCCATTGATAGAGGAGCTTCCCAGAGCCAAACTGTAATAAATGGATTTACTCCTTATCACAAGATTCTAGTGTTTGCTTGTAGCTTTGGAGAGTTAACTCACTTCCCTATTCCAAATCCCTACAACCTGATCTAATGTAGATTGAAAGATCCCTAAAATAATAAAAAACCCAATTGATTTTATTAGTGCTATTTTTTAAAGCTATTACTTACTCAATGGGTAAGTGGATGTAAATTGATGGTTTTAGGACATGACCGAAAATTTTAATGCAATCAAACATGATATTGTGATATTTTCATTTTGATTAGTTTCTAATTATGGTAAAGAGAGAGTTGTTTCAAATTTTCAAAGAAAATATAAAATCTCCTAATTTCACCATATCCCTTTTCATGAACGTACATTTTCAGTTTCAAATGACCCAAATGCAGAAATCAACATTTAATATTTCAATTTGTCTAATAACCGAAAATCCATGAAACTTTCCTTTAACATACAACCACTGAAATTTTTCAAAGTTCATAAGGAAACCAATCAAATCCTTAAAAAGATTTTTTTTTTTAAATTATATGAATTAAATGTTGTCTAAAGTAAAATTTTGAAAAACTTTGGCACTAAAAGAAGAATAGCTTTTTGTTTCAAGTTCAACAAAGGAAGCACTTTAATAAGAAATACTTATTCTAAAAAAACATTACTTTTCATTAAGGAAATATTTCACAAATAGGTAAAACAAACACTAAATCTGATTTATTTAAGAGAATAAAGACAGGAAGATAGAAAATCAAGAACAACCAATACTTCTTTCGTTAAATCTACAAAAAATCATACAAAGCCTTCACCCTAATTCATTAAAGCAATAATTTTTCAAGAAGACTCTTTCACAACAATCAATTGCATTGATAAAGACTTTATGAAGATGAAAACAAGTGTAATCAAGCATAAAAAACAAAAGTTCCTATATTTATTGAAATGAAAACATAAATTTTCAAAACATTTAGGTATATGCGCACGAAACACTTTAATCTAGTGTGCATACGCACTGTTGATAAAGGCTTAGTGCAAATATATATGCTCAATTTCTAAATATAAAATGAAAACTTAGATTTTTTTTTTTAGAGAAAATAAAAATGAAACCAAACAAATCCAAAAATCCAAACTTTTACTATCTTTCAAAGAACCAGATAAGGCTATGAGAAAACTTCCAAAAGTAAAAACAAGGAGATGATGAAGAATGAGACATTCCCTAGTATGGTCATCAATTTGTTATAGCAAACTAATCCTTCTTGTGGATAAGAAGAATCTCCCTAGGTTTCCAACAAAACCTAGTAACAAACATAAAAATAATTGCTAGGTTTCCTTACCCTATAACTGAAACATGAAACATGTAGTACACGAAGAATCACTTACCTATTAGTGATGTTCTTGTAGAATTACTTTCAGTGATTTGAACAACCAACTTTTCCTCAATGCCTTAGAGGATTTACTAATGCTTTTCACAACTTCTCCATGATGATCCAAAAGATATTTTCACAGACAAAAACACTCAAATGGATCAAAACATATCGCATATAAAATCAAAGGTAAATGAAGTCCCTAACTTAACATACAACATATAGTTGAATCAATAATTAGTTATAAAGCATGCGACTGATTAAGGAATATCATAAATAACATCAAAATAGATGCAATTAGGAAAGATCAATTACTTTGTATTCAATTCAAAGTAGAACAACTTACAACATTGTTTCCTTGATGTCACAAGCCTATTCCAACGGTCTCCAGTCTTCTCCTTAGATGAAATTCCTTCTAGCCTTATTTCAGCAACATAGGTTTACCTTCATTGGTCCTCCCTAACCCTCTAGTTTGTGTTTTATTTATAGGCTAAGAGGAGGAGGTTTGAGATCCTTGTCTCAAGGGACAAGATCCTCAAAAGGAGGGACTAGGGCTCCACAATGAGAGGGAATTAGCTCCATGAACAGAGGGATTAGGATTGAGTAAGCATAAGCTTGAATCTTTTAGTTGGGAAATATTCTCTCAAGAAAGCTTCTAGAATTTACTTTTTTATTTTTACTTTTGTCGAGTCATGTGTGTATTTTATAGTGCAAGATAGAGCACAAATTTGCATTGACTTTAATGGTCAAATCTATGTATCCGTAGAAGTTGGCTAGGGAATTGCATAGGTACTCAAAAATATGTGTTTTGATCATATAGTCTAGAATTCTCATTCTCTTTGGGAATTTTTAGATTCTAGCCTTGCACAGGAATGACTTGGAACACTTTAATGGATAGAAAAAGATCCGGATTGATGGTCATTAGCCTAATTGTGAAAAAATGATGTGTAACAAGGGGGGCGAAGTCAAAGGAGGAAGAAGCAAAGAGTGCGCCAAAATTCTAGTGTGGAGCCTATTAAAATTTCACTATTATATCTTATCTTTCTCATGTGTATTTGTTTGTGTTATGTTCATTTATGTAATGAGGGCTTCGAGCCCAATGCATCTATGTAATGTTGCTAAATCTAATGAATGGAATAGTTACAAATCTATGATCATATTTATGTATGACTTTATGTGGCCTTTTAATAATTAAATTATGATTTTAGATGCACAATATATCTTCTTCTTGAATGCTTTACATGTTATGATTTCACCTTTGATGTTATAGTTTTGGGTTTACTGGGTGTTGATGTCTCGATGTGATTTCTTCCAATACCAGATTCCAGCCCCTTATCTAAATAAGGTCATGGAATGCCTCAGGTGATGCACCTTATTCTTCCTAAATAGGGTGAAAATGTCAGCGTTATGTTAGAATAAAATGGAGCCTTTATTGGCCCCTATGCCTAAAAATAGGGTCTCAACCCATTCGCCCTTTTTTTCACCAACAAATGGTTCTGTTGTTGAGACCTAAAAATTTCCAAGGGGATCTAGAATATGGTGTCGAGGATCTTTAAGAAGGAGATGAAAGATTGGTGGCATGAAAAAGTAGATCAGTTTGCTTCTCAAGAAGCTCAAATCCATTCTCAAAGTGCAAAGTGGTTGAAGGAAGAAGTCATGTACACGTAACCTCCAAAAGATCATTACGAGATCTTCTAGTGCAAGTTCCTAGAAGAACTCTGCAATTGGTTACGAAAACTATAAGCCCTTCATACCTAGACTCAAACATATCTTGTTAAGCTACATCATCTTAACACAGATCTGACATGACCTATTGTTTTCTGGGTGTAAACCACATTGAAGGGGTATATTATTTATTTTTCTGTGGAGGGTCGTCATTGCTTCACAAAGATTGAAGTCTTGTTGGGATGGGGTCCCCTGGATCAAATTTTCTTAAATTTTTGTTAAATGTTGTAAATTCTCTACATTTTAAGGAGGGGAGTGCATGTAGTGCAGGTCAATAGGAGTCAAAGTGGCTTTAGGAAGGTCAAATCCCCTTATCTTGTTAGACTCAATTTGTTTGAGACCCGCCCATGGTTCACGGACCATGGTATTGTAATGAAGAAGAATATAAAAAGAAGCCATACAAGAGTCATAAGATAAGGAAGTAAGAATAGTGCATGATTTGAGTCTGATTTTATTTATTTTGTACTTGGCTAAAGGGGGAGGCTCTAGTAACTATGTGTGTGGAGACATTGGTAAGTATGTAGATGAGTGCACAAACCCCTGGAGTTGTGTGCATAGGGTTGGAAGAAGTTTTATTTGCAGGTATGAAGCATAATAAAAGACTTATTTTGAAGAAGTATTTGTGCATCTATGTATTATTGTTTTATCTATGAATTTACAGTATTTATGATCTACTGAATGCATCTAATCATGAAAAGTAATATTTTAGTCAATTTAGTATCCTAAATTGCTTTGCATAAATTATCAACCGAGGCTCGTACGCTGATGAAATGTAGTGCATTATATGTGCTAGTTAACCCTTCTTACTTCGTTGTTTTGTATTTTATATTGTTTTGGGGTTTTCTATTCTTTGATCCCCAATGACGTACAATTTGAACTATGAGAAACCGAATCTAAATTTCTTAAAGGTGAACCAACATCTCAAAATCTAAGTTAAGAGAAGGGAAAAAAGTAGAGTGTCTATTTGATTTTGTCATTGATCTCAAGTCAAGAATTAAAAGGTCAAATTTGTAAGGCCAATCGAAATAATTACAGAGAATGAAACTGACTAAAGAACTTTTAGTTGTCCAAGCCTTCAATTTTGAAAGATAACTTTCTTGAGATGGCATAAAAACAACTTACTATACTTTATAGTCCAAAGTACTACATCAAATATGCAAAGAGTAACTAATTGATTTCAATCCTTGTGTGAAGTGAATGTTTAACCATTTAGTTTAGGATGGATATTAGCATGAAATGGTGACCAAAAACATTTATTAACATAGTGAATTAGCAATCTAAACTAGGAAATAAATAATAGAGGAAACAAATAGTAAGTAAACTAATCAACAATGCATCCTTATTACTTTTCAACCTTACCCTGTTTAAAAACAAAGTTGTTTCCTTTATGAAATAGATTGAAGAAACAATACTGCGCCATCAAATTCTAACATTATGCTATTGATCTGAACTAATAGAAAACAAACTACAGGGAATCAACATAAACTACAAATACTACTAAAAGTAAATAATGAAACTAAACTGAGCAATAAACAAAATAAAAGGAAAAAACTCCTTCAGTGAAAGGGCCCTCTGCAACTGACTGAGTTGAGCTGCTAAATAGTTGAAGATATTCTTTCAAATGATCACTTGGTCAAACACAACTTCATTTTATTAATAGGAAAACAAGTTCCAAAATTACAGAGCTATAAGTCTGAGCTTAATACATCCAAAAATTTGAACTTTTTCTCGTTTCTGTACAACTGATATTTAAAGAAACATTCCTAACTATATTTTGAGAGAATTTAGCTACAGATGGTCTACACATTTACAATAGTTTTGCATAAGTGGTTGATCAACTACAGGTGACTTTAAGTCAGCAAGATGGTTGCATGAAACTGTTATCACTGGTGGCTGTTTTGAGTTATTGTTGCGACAAAATTGTCAAGTTTTATTAATTAACCATGAAGAGTGGAAAAATAGTCCTATTTCTTTTGGGTTTCTTCGTTTGACTACTCCTTTGACTGTGGTCTTGAGCTGGCTTTTTTGTCAATCTGTGCTGGGTGACTAGGATAGGATCCATGTCGAGACGATTCTAGAGATGCCCACGTGGCTAGTTTCTTCATTTGACACCTATATCCTATTCAACCATGGAAGTAGCTACATAACACACGGTTAGCTATAGAATAGGCTGCATTTCGTAGCTAATTTGAAAAAACTTGTTTCAAATATAAAAAACATAAAAGTATAACATGTCAATCATTTAATGTCTTCCTTAAGACAAAATCTATCATTTATCAGTGATGGGAATCTGTCTTTTATGGAAAACAAGAGAAAGAAGTGAGAAAATTTGTCAAAGAGAGAGTAATTATGAGGTCCAACATACCCCCATTGCAAAATAATTGCATGTCCCCATGCAATTTTGCCAAAACTGTGAACTTTTATTTCCTATTGCATCTGCTCAGATACCTCTGCTAGTGCATCTAACTTTCTTCTCTTGCTCCTCTTTGAAGTGACTGCCATCCTGGGTTTCTTCATGAGAAGTTTGTATTTACGGTTGATGACTATTTTTTTCAAGCTTCTATTCTTCCTTTTCAACTTCCTATTCTTCTTGTACCATAGCCCTAGGTGCAGTATTATATTATCATGAATGACTTTATCCAATTTTATTTTTTCCTTCAGGGTTTCATTTTCTTTCTTGATATGTTTGTTCAATATCTCTAACTCATAGATTTCCTATTTGAGATAGTCAGTCAGAGGTTCTTATGGATTGACAAGTTGTTCTGGATTGGCTAAGGATCCCGAATCCAATGAGGCACTTTTCTTTCCTAGTGATTCTATGTAATCATAAATTTGTTTCTGCACTGGGTCTACACCCGAGGATCCTCTGCTGGGGTTGCCTTCAAAATACTGCTTAGGAGAGTTTTGAGTACTATATGTAAATGGAACATTTTCAAGAGATGTTACTAGGGTTTCTTCTTCTAGATTTATGAATTTTGTTCCCTTTGATGATACCTTCTTTACCATACCTCGGATTCTAGAGCTCCTTCTAAGTTGTAGGGGGTTTATGTTCTCCTTTGTACCCTTTTTTCTCCTTTCCTATCCTTTCCTTCCTCTTGATTTATTTCCTAATCTTTGTCAATTTTTCAGAGATTAGTTATTCGTCATCTTGTTGTAATGAATATTTAGGTTTGTTCTCAGTAATTCCACCAGTTTTTTTTTTTTTTTACTTTCCTTTTTGCTTGATTTGCTCCCTGATCTCTATCTCAGAGACTAGCTCTTCATCATTTTTCGATGTGGATGACTCAGGTTTGCTTTGAATGGCCATACTGGTCTTTTTCCTCTTACTCCTTCTGACATTACCATCTTTAGGTGATTTTGGTATCTCTTGGAAATGGTTTCTTATCAAGAAGTTTTCCCTAGTATCTCTTATTATTTTCATATGATACTCAACCACTATTTTTACCAACCCATGATCATACATAGTTGTGTCTATGAATTCTATTTTCTTTTGTACATTTGAAGCCATCCTCCTTAGACTGTTTAGAAGGAAGAGAGGGAGGTTGATGTTTCCATTTTCTATAATGTTCATCAATAAACGTATATGATAAACATACATGCATCTGAATCTTCCCTCACAGGAAATATTTCTTTGTAATATCAAAAGCATGATTCTCCATTTATTTTTAAGTGCTCAATAGGAATTCCTTTTCTAAACAGAGTGAAATCCATACCTGGGTTCTTGAGGATTACCTTCCATGATTGACTGTGAAATTCTTTGTTTTTGAACCATCTCTCACCAAGTCTTGGCAGTTTTGTAGCCTCCGCTATGTAAGATTCTGTTACTGCAAACTTAATGTCTCCAATCTCTACTTCTGTACCATCAAATGATCTACAAAACGATTTTGTGATCTCCTTGTGATATCGATCAAATGTTTCAATGAAATTGAGCCATCCAGTCTTCTGTAGCATCTCCTTGAGTTGTGGGTACCCTTCCATAAACTTTGCCCCTACAGGATCTGCCCTGACAATGAGTCCCATGGTCTCTATTTCGTAGAATTTTCTAACCTTCAAAATTACTCTTCTAGTCTATGAAATGGACTGAATTGGGGTATGATGGAAAAGAACTATGGGTTTTCATGGAATAAGTAGACGGTGAGGGTTTGGAGAGACGTGAATACATTGGTCACATCATATTTTTTTTTGTTAACAGATGGAGTTATTAGAGACCATTTAAGTACAGAGTAGCAGAGGTGTGGTATGATGAAATCATCATAGCCCATTTGGTATCAAATGTGGAAGATGTGGTGGAGATGTGGTATCATGAAGTGGCAGTCAAATCAAAAGATGACTTGTTAAGGAGACATATGATCATTCATATGATACATGACTTATGTTTATGACTTGTTGTTTGAAATAAATTTGTATTTTACCTTTAGAACTTAACCTTTTTCTTGATAATTCTTTTGGTGTTGATCCGTAGGTACTTTGAGCATGGTTGATCTCCAAAAATTTATTCTTCAATTTCCCTGCATTCATTATTTATTTGTAAGCTGTACAATTGTGCCAACATTGATAAGTAAGTTGTAGCTATAGAATCAGATTAGCTGCGGAATGGAATCAGTTGCAGAATGTGAAAAGAAGGAAAATTGGAATATGGCGTATGAAATATGGATGTAAAAATAAAATGGAAATGAGTTATGATAGTGAGATGGAAGGAGATGTAAGATAAAATGAAAAATAGGGTGAAATGGGGTAAAACTATAAGAAGATAAAATGTCAATGAAATATGACAGTGAGATGAAGTGGAACTGTATGAAAAAATGAAGACGGAATGAGATGGAATGAGATGATGAATTTGTAGACTCTAAATTATAAATGAATATAGCTTTTTGTCACTATTTATTACAATAAGGAAATGGAAAATATAGAATGTTAGAAATCTCTAATTTTCACCCTGTATTTTTTGAATAAGGATGCCAATCATTGATTGGTTTTCAACCTCATACAATTTTATTATTATTATTATAATTATTTATCAGGAAAAAAAAAATATTAAGTTAGTGGAGAAGAAGAATTCTACTTCACTAGCTTCATTTCAGAGTTATCTTGGAAAATCTTAATGAACTCCTCCCTTGAAACTCATTTTTGATATATCTTCAACCGATGACCATTCACAAGAAGAGGTATTTTTCTTCCATCTATTGTCCTTATCTTTATTCCTCTATTATTAAAGACTTATTCAATCTTATATGGCCCAAGCTAATGAGTTTTAAAATTCCCTTGAAAACCTTTGAACTTTGAATCGAACAACAATGCCCAATCTCTTGCTTGAAACTTCTTCTCCTTAATATATTTATCATGCGATTTAGCCCTCTGTTGTTAGACTATACTAGTTCTTTGGACTGCATCTTGCCTCATTTCATCAAGTTCATTGAGTTTCTCCTATCTATGATTCTATGCCTCTGATAAATCCAATCCCAATTGGACTGCCATCTTGAAGGTTTTGATTTGTAACTCTATAGGGAACAAGGCTTGTTTCCCATAAACATGTTCATATGGCATGTGTCCCGTTGTGTTCCTCCATGTAGTTCTATAGGCCCATAAGGCTTCAGGAAGCCTTTCTGCCCAAACTCTTCTATGTAGACGCACAATCTTAGTGAGAATTCCTTCAATCACCTTATTTGTAAATTCAACCTGACCATTTGCTTGTTGATGATAGGGAGTATATCTCCTATGTTTTATCTTGTAATCTTCCACAAGACCCTTCACCATTTTAGATGTAAATTGAGATCCCTGATCTGTCACAGTTTCTCTTGGAACACCAAAATGAGTGAAGATATCCTCAAAAAGGAAATTAACTACAGATTTTTCATTAGAAAAAGGTAATGCTTTGGCCTCTACCCATTTAGTGACATAATCAATGCATACCAATATATACTTCTTTTGCTTAGATGAAGGATTAATTGGCCCAACAAAATATAAGGCCCATTTTTCAAAAGGTTCAATGAGTACCTGAATTTGTAGTGGCATTTCATATGAAAGGACAGGTTTCCCTACCCTTTGGCAACTGTCACACCTCCTAACATATTCTTTGGCATCTTTGAAGATGGATGGCCAATAATATCCTAAAGAAAGGATTTTATAGGTTGTCCACTTGTCAACAAAGTGTCCACCACACGGCTCATCATGAGATGCCTTAAGAATCTCAGGCATTTCATCTTCCCTAACACATATTCTGATCATAAGATCTGGGTCTTTTTTATACAATTCATTAGTGATCCATAAGTATCTTGAACTTATCTGAATGATTTTTCTTTTTTATTTAGGAAACAAATGTGAAGGTAATTTATCTGTGACTAAGTAATTAGCAATATCTAAAAACCAAGATGTTCGAGTATTCACTGCAGAAAAATATTCATCAGGAAACTTATCTTCAACCAGAGTGTCATCTTTGTTATTTTGAATTCTGGACAGGAAATCAACAACTGTGTTTTGTTTTCCAGGTCTATCTGGCACAGTAATATTGAATTCTTGCAAGAGTAAAAGCCATCTTGTAACTCTGTCATTAGCAATAGGTTTATTCATTAAATATCTAATTGCAGATTGATTTGTATGAACAAAGGTTTCATAGTCTGTTATATAATGTCTGGACTTTTTAATTACATGAACAACAGCTAAAACTCCTTTTCAGTTATAGTATAGTTCAACTCAGTGGGAGTCAAGTTATTACTTGTATAGTAGATGGCATAGGGAATCAAGTCTTTTTGTCCTAATACAGCTTCCAGAGCTGTATTTGAAGCATCTGTTGAAATGTGAAAAGGCAGTTTCCAATTTGGACCTCTCAAGATGGGTGCTTCAGAAATTTTTGTTTTTAAAGTCTCAAATGCTAATTGCAGTCAAGATTCCAATTGAATTCACAATCCTTTGTGAGTAATTGGAAGAGTGGGGATGCTATCTTAGTGAAATTTTCTATAAATCATCTATAGTATCTTGTGAATCCTAGAAAACTGTGAACATCCTTTGGGAAATTTGGAATTGATAATTTAGAGATGACTTCAACTTTTGATTTATCAACTTTAATCCCATCTCCTAACATGTGATGCCCTAAAACAATACCTTCTATAAACATCATAAAACATTTTTCATGGCTTAGTGAAAGGTTTTCTTCCTTACATCTTTTAAGAACTCTTTCTAAAATTTCCAAAACTTCTTCAAATGTATTTCCATAGACTGTAAAATCATCCATATATACCTCTACACAGTTATTTATTAGATCAGAAAAAATTCCTAGTACTACTCGTTGGAATGTTGCAGGTGCATTACATAACCTAAAAGGAAGTACTTGGTAGGCATAATTTCATCATGGACAAGTAAATTTGGTTTTATCTTGATCTTTAGGTGCCACTTGAATCTGATTATAACCACTAAAACCATCCAAGAATGAGAAATACTTCTTACTTTCTAATGTATCTAACACTTGATCTATAAAGGGCAAAGGAAAATGATATTTAAGTGTAGCTTTATTCAATTCTTGGTAATTGATGTAAACCCTCCATTTACCATTCTTATTAGGCACAACCACTAAAGGGGAAACCCATTCACTGTTTGAAATTGGGTAAATGAAGTTTACATTCAGCAATATTTGCAGCTCTTCTTTCACAATTTACCTAAGATTTTGATTCTCTTATCTGAGGTTGTCTGATAGGTCTACAATTTTCCTTAATGTAGAGGTGATGCATACAAATCTGAGGACTAATTCCTTTCATGTCAGTATATTCCCATGGATATGTAGCAGAATGTTGTTGTAATGTCTTGATTAGATTTTCCTGATGTAATTTCTCCAAGCTATTGTTTAGGTTCAACGCTCTGCCTAGAAAGATTTTAATTGTAGAGCTTCCAAATTCTTCCATAGAATAAAGAGACATCTACCTAGATGAAAAATATTCAATATTGGATTTTTCTTGAAATTGATCATGTTCATATTCTGGAGATGATTCAAAAATTTCCATTGTATTTAAGATTTGACTATCTTCACTAATATATGAAATAGTAAAGAAAGGTTGAATCTCATTTTCATCATCAATCCATTCTTTGTCATCTATTTCTATGATTGTTCTTGCTGGAGGATATACAGTGAATTTATTTGTTGAATTCCCATAAAAAATATACATATCACTAGATCTACAGCTAATAAAATAATCGTGGCCATCCAAGGTCTTCCTAATATGAGTGGATGTCCTCTTAGATTATTCTTGGGGGTTAAGATCATAAAATCAATAGGATATTCCCAAGAATCTAAGGATACCGAAATATCTTCTAACACTCCATCCGGTTTGATTACAGATCTGCCCGGTAATTGTAGTAATGTAGGGGTGTAAAGAAGATTAGCAAGCTTGAGTTGTTCCATGGTTTGTTTTCTCATGATGTTTATTGCTAACCCTAAATTAATCAATGTATTTGGAATTTCAACTCCATTGATATGTGTTTTCACAATTGGACTTCCTGGATCTACATATTTTTGTATGACCATTTTTCCCATCATTTTATCTGTTATTTTTCCTACTAAGTGAATTCTTTTTTTTTCTTTTGCCTTTTTTTGTGGTTTCTTTATGTTCAACCCCTTTATTGTTTTAGCTAGGATTGGAATCTCCTTAATGGCTTGTAACAAAGGAGTTTTTATATAGACATTTTTTAATTCATCTAGAAAATCATAATTAGGTGACATGATTTGATTTTCTACTTCTGTATCAACTTGTAGTCTTTCAAGAAAAGGAGGTGTAGAAGTAGATACTGCTTGCTCAGTGATAGGAGTTGAGTTCACTAGTTCTTTCTATTTTTCATTTTCAGTATTTTGGTTTTGAGAGATGTTCCCTAAAATATTTTATTGGGATGTAGAGAATCTTCCTCAGAATTGTCTTATTCTTGAATAACTACAGAAGGTCTTTCCTTTTATAATATCCTACTAGATCTTAGTTGAACATCATTGAGATCTAGAGGAGTGATCATATAAGTTAGAAATTGTTGTCCTTCCACCATGTAAGTACTCTGAGGATTTTTATTGTTGGGGTTTGGTAATGGTTGGGTAGGTAGCGGATTTGGTATCTGTTAACATGGTAGTAAGAGTTAAGGACTTTGGTTTTTTTGTGGAGTTTGTTGTGGAAATGGTAATGAAAGTTAAGGGTTCTAATTTTGAAGTTGTGGCTATTGATTTTGTTATGGAATGTGTGGGGGAGGATAATTCTGATATGATGGAGGATATTCATAATATTGAGAAAATCTCCCATAAGGATTTTGTACTCATTGTGCCCAAGGTTGAGATTGAGATTGAGGTTGAGGCCAAGGCTACTGCCAAGAATTCTAATTTTGTGGGAGTTGAAGATACGTTTGATTGTTAAATCCCTGATTTTGTGGTCCCTGCCAATGTTTTCTAGAGACAAGGCAAAGAGGTTCTGTTGAATTTAGAACTATTTCTTCTTGAAAAATAGCCTTAAGACCCAAAATCGAAAGACAACCATTTGTTTCATGATTCTCTGAGAAAATCATACAAGTCTCCATATTTTTTGCATCTAAACGACATTCTCTTAGAGCATTTTTTCTGCATTTTGGACAAAAGATAGATAAAGGATCAGCCTCGGTTTTCTTCTTGTTTTGCAACATAATGGTGTCTATTTTATCACTAAGACTCGGTAGAATATATGTTTTTGATTCATCAAGCATATTATCAATTTCTACCCTACTCACTGATCCAGTTGTAGACTTATTTACTCTAACAAGAGAAGGATCTCTTGGACCTTTCCCAGTTTTGGATTTCCCTCTTGAGAGATGAACACATAATTCTCCTATATCACTTAATGGGAGTTGAGAGATATCTCCCTTCCACATAATGTTAAGGATATCTATCCATTCATCTCTAATGGATTTTAGTAAAAGAGCTTTTAAGGTAACTTCATCTAAATTGTCCATCATTGCTCTTTTTAAATTATGGTTGAATCTCTCAATCAAATCATCTAAATTTTCATCCTCTCTTTGCATCATTTTGAACAGTTCATCTTTGTGGTTGGTTGGCAGGCAATAATCCAAATACCTATCCAAAAACACTTTTTTCATGTCATTCCATGTTCTAATGGACTGAGTGACTAACCCCATGAACCACTTCAAAGAAACTCCTTTCAGTGTCTAAGGGGAACAACTTAAGTTTTTGAGAGTCTTCTAGATAATCATAGGTTCTACACAAGACTTCAAGCTCAAATAAAAATGTTTCAAGATCCTCACTTTTTAACCCATGGAAGTTTGGGAGGACATAAGGTGAGATATTTTTCATTGTGGAATTTGTTTCTTAATCCACTATAGGGAATCCAAAAGAGTTATCTATTTCCCTATTTCCTCTACCTCCTCCATTATTTCCTCTACCTCCTCCATTATTTCCTCTACCGCTTCCTCTACCCCCTCCTCCAAATAGTGTGAATTCTCCATCCTCTCCTTCTTCTGCCATTATAGTTTCTTTAGGGTCAGTATAGGGTTCAACCTGCAATGTTACTTTCTCCTCCTCTATTTCTTCTATTAATGGGATATGGGAGAGAGGTTCTATTTCTTCCTCCTCACTAGGAATTCCTAATTATTCAACTAAAATGTGCTCCCCTATAGAGGTGAAAAAGGCTACTCTTGCTGTTGGAGATCTAAGATTTTTCTCCTCTAGGACTAACTTGGTAGATGAAGTAGGAGATTCTTTTGATTACATTTTTGCCCGTAGAATTTTAGGAGTTCTATAGCTGGGAGTATGCGTTTGGGATGTAGGTGTATCTCTTCTTGTTCTTGGTGGAGTAGGTGGTGTTGTAGGAATTTAACTCTTGCCTCTAGCTATAAATCTACCCCTAGAGTCTCTTTCTCTATGCATATCATATATATTTTTTTAATGTAAGAGATAAGGTTACCTAGTTACACTTCTCCGACAGTAGTGCCAAAATGTTTAGTCAATTTAGGATCCTAAATTGCTTTGCATAAATTATAAACCGAGGCTCGTAAGCCGATGAAATGTAGTGTATGTGATAGTTAACCCTTCTTACTTCATTGTTTTGTATTTTATATTGTTTTGGGGGTTTCTATTCTTTGATCCCTAATGATGTGCAATTTGAATTATGAAACACCGAATCTAAATTTCTTAAACGTGAACCAAGAGCTCAAAAGCTAGTCAAAATCTAAGTTAAGAGAAGGGAAAAAAAAATAGAGTGTCTATTTGATTTTGTCATTGGTCCTAAGTCAAGAATTGAAAGGTGAAATTTGTAAGGCCAATCGAAATAATTACAGAGAATGAAACTGACAAGCACTTTTAGCTGTCCAAGCCTTCAATTTTAAAAGATAACTTTCTTGAGATGGCATACAAGCAACTTACTGTACTTTATAGTCCAAAGAACTAAATCAAATATTCAGAGAATAACTAATCAATTTCAATCTTCGTGTGATGTCAATGTTTAACCATTTAGTGTAGGATGGATATCAACTTGAAATGGTGACCAAAATCATTTATTCACACAGCGCATTGGCAATCTAAACTAGGAAATAAATAACAAAGGAAACAAATAGTAAGTAAACTAATCAACAATGCATCATTATCACTTTTCAACCTTACCCTGTTTAAAAACAAAGTTGTTTCCTTTATGAAACAGATTGAAGAAACAAGACTGCACCATCAAATTCTAACATTATGCTATTGATCAGAACTAAAAGAAAACAAACTACAGGGAATCAACCTAAACTACAAATACTGCTAAAAGTAAATAATGAAACTAAACTGAACAGTAAACAAAATAAAAATAAAAACTTCGTTCAGTGCAGGAGCCCTCTGCAACTGACTGAGTTGAGCTACTAATTAGCTTAATATATTCTTTCAAATGATCACTTGTTCAAACATGGCTTCATATTATTAACAAGAAAACAAGTTCCAAAATTACAGAGCTATAAGTCTAAGCTTAATACATCCAAAAATTTGAACATTTTCTTCGTTCTGTACAACTGATATTTAAAGAAACATTCCTAACTGTCTTTTGAGAGAATTTAGCTATATGCGGTCTACACGTTTACAACAGTTATGTGTAAGTGGTTGATCAGCTACAAGTGACTTTAAGTTAGCAAGATGGTTGCATGAAACCATTATCATCGATGGTTGGTTCGATTTATTGTTGTAACAAAATTGTCGGGTTTTATTAATTAACCATGAAGAGTGGATAAAGAGTCTTATTGCTCTTGGGTTTTTACATTTGACTCCTCCTTTGGCTATGGTCTTGAGCTGTATTTTTTTTCGATCTAGGCTAGGTGACTAGGATAGGATCGATGTCGAGACGATTCCAAATATGCCCATGTGGTTGGTTTCTTCGTTTGACACCTGTAACCTGTTCAACCATGGAATAGCTACGGAACACATGCTTAGCTGTAGAATAGGCTATGTTCTATAGCTAATTTGTAGAAACTTTTTTCAAATAGCAAAAACATAAAAGTGTAACATGTCAATCATTTAATGTCTTCCTTGAGACAAAATATATCATTTATCAGTGATGGGGATTTGTCTTTTATGGAAACAAAGAGAAAAAAGTGAGAAAAGTTGTCAAAGAGAGGGTAATTCTGAGGTCCAACATACCCCCACTGTAAAATCATTGCATGTCCCCGTGCAATTTTGCCAAAACTGTGAACTCTTCTTTCCTATTGCATCTGATTAGATATCTCCGCTAGTACATCTAACTTTCTTCTCTTACTCCTCTTTGAAGTGACTACCATCCTGGGTTTCTTCATGAGAAGTTTGTATTTAAGGTTGATGACTATTTTGTTCAAGTTTCTATTCTTCCTCTTCAACTTCCAATTCTTCTTGTGCCATAGCTCTAGATGTAGTATTGTATTATCATGAATGGCTTTATCCAATTTTCTTTGTTTCTTCAAGGTTTTGGTTTCTTTCTTAATATGCATGTTCAATATCTCTAATTCATAGATATCCTATTTGAGAGATTCAGTTAGAGGTTCTTGTGGATTGACAGGTTGTCCTGGATTGGCTAAGGATCCTAGATCCATTGAGGAACTTTTCCTTTCCAGTGATTTTATGTAATCATAAATGTGTTGCTGCACTAGGTCTATACCTGGGGATCCTCTACTGGGGTTGCCTTCAAAATACTGTTTAGGAGATTTGTAAGGACTATATGTAAATGGAACATTTTCAGGAGATGGTACTGGGTTTTCTTCTTTTAGATCTATAAATCTGTTCCCTTTGATGATACCTTCTTTGCCATACCTCGAAGTCTAGAGCTCCTTCTAAGTGGTAGGGGGTTTATGTTCTCCTCCTTTGTACCCTTTTTTCTTATTTCCTATCTTTTTTGTCCTCTTGATTTGTTTCCTAATCCCTGTCAATTTTTTAGAGATTAGTTGTTCATCATCTTGTTGTAATGAAGATTTAGGTTATTTCTCAGTAATTCCACCAGTTTTTTTTTTTTTTTTTTTTTTCCTTTTTGCTTGATCTGCTCCCTAATCTCTATCTCAGAGACTGGCTCTTCATCATTTTTCTATGTGGTGGACTCAGGTTTGCTTTGAATGGTCATACGGTTCTTTTTCCTCTTACTCCTTCTGACATTACCCTCTTTAGGTGATTTTGATGTCTCTTGGAAATAGTTTCTTATCACGAAGTTTTCCCAAGTATCTCCTATTCTTTTCAGATGGTACTCAACTATTATTTTTACCAACCCATGATGGTACATAGTTGTGTCTATGAATTCTATTTTCTTTTGTAAATTTGAAGCCATCCTCCTTAGACTATTTAGAAGGAAGAAAGGGAGGTTGATGTTTCCATTTTCTAGAAAGTTCATCAATAAACATATATGATAAACATACATGTATCCAAATCTTCCCTCACAGGTAATAAATTTTTGTAACATCAAAAGCATGCTTCTCCATTTATTTTCAAGTGCTGAAATACGAATTCCTTTTCTAAACACAATGACATACATACCTGGGTTCCTAAGGATTACCTTCCATGATTCACTGTGAAATTCTTTGTTTTTGAACCACCTCTCACCAAGTCTTGGCAGTTCTGTAACCTCTACTTTGTAAGATTTTGTTACTGCAAACTTAATGTCTCCAATATCTACTTCTGTACGTTGAATGATCTAGCAAAAGCTTTTGTGATCTCCTTGTGCTGTTCATCAAAATTTTCAATGAAATTGAGCCATCCAGTGTTCTGCAGCATCTCCTTGAGTTGTGGGTACCCTTCCATAAACTTTTTCACTACGGGCTCTGCCCTGATAATGAGTCCCATGGTCTCTGTTTTGTAGAATTTTCTAACCTTCAAAATTACTCTTCAGGTTTATGAAATGGACTGACTGTGGGTATGGTGAAAAATAAATATGGGCTGGCATGGAATATGTAGACGGTGAGGGTTTGGAGAGACGTGAATATGTTGGTCACATTGTAGTTTTGAGCGTTAATAGATGGAGTTATTAGAGACCATTTAAGTACAGAGCAGTGGAGGTGTGGCATGATGAAATCATTATAGACTGTTTGGTATCGAATGTGGAAGATGTGGTGGATATGTGGTATCATGAAGTGGCAGTCAAATCAAATGATGACCTGTTAAGGAGACATATGATCATTCATATTATACATGACTTATGTTTATGACTTTTTGCTTGAAATAAATTTGCATTTTACCTTTAGAACTTATCCTTTTACTTGATAATTCTTTTGGTGTTGATCCGTAGGTACTTTGAGCATGGTTGATCTCCAAAATTTGATTCTTCAATTTCCCTGAATTCATGATTTATTTGTAAGTTGTACAATTGTGCCAGAGCTAATAAGTAAGTTGTAGCTGCATAATCAAATTAGCTATGGAATGGAATCAACTACAGAATGTGAAAAGAAGGAAAATTGAAATATGGCTTATGAAATATGGATGTAAAAATAAAATGGAAATGGGTTATGACAGTGAGATGGAATGAGATGTAAGACAAAATGAAAAATAGGGTGAAATGGGGTAAAAATGTAAGAAGATAAAATGTAAATGAAATATGACAGTGAGATGAAGTGGAACTATAGGAAAAAATGAAGACAAAATGAGATGGAATGAGATGATGAATTTGCAGACTCTAAACTATAAATGAATGTAGATTTTTGTCACTACTTATTACAGAATGGAAATCGAAAATATAGGATGTCAGGAATCTCTGATTTTCACCCTGTATTTTCTGTATAAGGATGCCAATCAATAATTGGTTTTCAACCTCATACAATTTTTTTATTATTATTTTTTTTTGTTAGGAAAAATAAATACTAAGTTAGTGGAGAAGAAGAATTCATCTTCACTAGCTTCATTTAAGAGTTATCCTGGAAAATATTAATGAACTCCTCTCTTGAAACTATTTTTTGATATCTCTTCAATAGATGACCATTCACAAGAAGAGGTATTTTGCTTCCATCTATTGTCCTTATCTTTACTACTCCATTATTAATGACTTCTTCAATCTCATATGGCCCAAGCCAATGAGTTTGAAACTTCCCTTTAAAATCTTTGAACTTGGGATCGAACAACAGTGCCCAATCTCCCGCCTGAAACTTATTCTCCTTAATATATTTATCATGCCATTTAGCCCTATGTTGTTGGACTATACTAGTTCTTTGGATTGTATCTTGCCTGATTTCAACAAGTTCGTTGAGTTTCTCCAATCTATGTCTCTGTGCCTCTGATAAATCCAATCCCAATTGGATTGCCATCTTGAAGGTTTTGATTTGAAACTCTATAGTGAATTGGGCTTGTTTTCCATTAACAAGTTTATAGGGCGTATGTCCTGTTGTGTTCCTCTATGTAGTTCTATAGGCCCATAAGGCTTCAGCAAGCCTTTCTACCCAATCTCTTCTATGTAGATGCACAGTCTTAGTGAGAATTCCTTCAATCACCTTATTTGCAGATTCAACTTGACCATTTGCTTGTGGATGATAGGGAGTAGATTTCCTATGTTTGATCTTATAATCTTCCACAAGACCCTTCACCATTTTAGATGTAAATTGAGATCCCTAATCTGTGACAATCTCTCTTGGAACACCAAAACAAGTAAAGATGTACTCAAAAGGAAAATTAACTACAAATTTTTCACTAGCAGAAGGTAATGCTTTGGCCTCTACCGATTTAGTGGCATAATCAGTGCATACCAATATATACTTCTTTTCCTTAGATGAAGGATTAATTGGACCAACAAAATCTAAGGCCCATTTTTCAAAAGGTTCAATGAGTACCTGAATTTGTAGTGGCATTTCATTTGAAGGGGCAGGTTTCCCTATCCTCTGGCAGCTACCACACTTCCCAACATATTCTTTGGCATCTTTGAAGATGGATTGCCAATAGTATCCTAAAGAAAAGATTTTGATAGGTTGTCCTTTTTTCAGCAAAGTGTCCACCACACATCTCATCATGACATGCCTTAAGAATCTCAGGCATTTCATCTTCCTTAACACATCTTCTGATCATAAGATATGGGCCTGTTTATACAATTCATTAGTGATCCATAAGTATCGTGAACTTATCTGAATGATTTTTCTTTTTTCTCTAGGAAACATATGTGAAGGTAATTTCCTTGTGACTAAGTAATTATAAATATTTGCAAACCAAGCAGTTTTAGTATTCACTGCAAAAATATATTCTTCAAGAAACTTATCTTCAACCAGGGTGTCATCTTTGATATTTTGAATCCTCGACAGGAAATCAACAACTGTGTTTTGTTTTCCAGGTCTATCTAGCATAGTAATATTGAGTTCTTGCAAGAGTAAAAACCATCTTATAACTCTGCCATTAGTAATAGGTTTATTCATTAAATATCTAATTGCAGAGTGATCTGTATGAACAAAGGTTTCATAGCCTATTACACAATGTTTGAACTTGTTGATTGCATGAACAACAACTAAAAATTCCTTTTCAGTTACGGTATTGCTCGACTCAGTCAGAGTCAAATTCTTACTTGTATAGTAGATGGTATAGGGAATCAAGTCTTTTTGTCCTAATACAGCTCCCAGAGTTGTATCTGAAGCATCTGTTGAAATGTGAAAAGGTAGTTTCTAATTTGGACCTCTCAAGATGGGTGCTTCAGAAATTTTTGTTTTTAAAGTCTCAAATGCTAATTGGTAGTCAAGATTCCAATTGAATTCACAATCATTTATGAGTAATTTGAAGAGTGGGGAAGCTATTTTAGTGAAATTTTCTATAAATCATCTATAGCATCGTGTGAATCCAAGAAAACTTCAAACATCCTTTTGGAAATTTGGAATTGATAATTTAGAGATGACTTCCACTTTGGATTTATCAACTTTAATCCCATATCCTGAAATGTAATGCCCTAAAACAATACCTTTTGTAAACATCGTAAAACATTTTCCATGGCTTAGTGAAAGGTTTGCTTCCTTACATATTTTAAGAACTCTTTCCAAATTTTCCAAAGCTTCTTCAAATGTATTCCCATAGACTATAAAATCATCCATATATACCTCTACACAATCATGTATTAGATCAGAAAAAGTTCCTAATACTGCTCTTTGGAATGTTGCAGGTGCATTACATAACCCAAAGGATGGTACTTAGTAGGCATAAGTTCCCCATGGACAAGTAAATGTCGTTTTATCTTGATCTTCAGGTGCCACATGAATCTGATTATAACCACTAAAACAATCCAAGAATGAGAAATACTTCTTACCTGCTAATCTATCTAACACTTAATCTATAAAGGGAAAAGGGAACTTATCTTTAAGGGTAGCTTTATTCAATTCTCAATAATCGATGCACACCCTCCATTTAACATTATTTTTAGTCACAAGCACTAAAAGGGAAACCTATTGGGTGTCTGAAATTGGGTAAATGAAGTTTACATTCAGCAGTTTTTGCAGCTCTTCTTTCACAATTTCCCTAAGATTTGGATTCATTGTTCTCTAAGGTTGCCTAATAGGTCTACAGTTTTCCTCAATGTAGATGTGATGTATACAAATCTTAGGACTAATTCCTTTCATGTCAGTATATTCCCATGCATATGTAGCAGAATGTTGTTGTAATGTCTTGATTAGCGTTTCCTGTTGTAATTTCTCCAAGTTATTGTTTATGTTCAATGTTCTCCCTAGAAACATTTCAATTGTAGATCTACCAAATTCTTTGATAGAATAAAGAGACATCTGCTTGGATGACGAATACTCAATATTGGATTTTTCTTAAAATTGATCATTTTCATATTCTAGAGATGATTCAAAATTTTCCATTGTATTAAGATTTGACTATCTTCACTAATATCTAAAATAGTAAAGAGAGGTTGAATGTCATTTTCATCATCAATCCATTCTTTGTCATCTATTTTTGTGATTGTTCTTGTTGGAGGATATAGAGTGAATTTCTTTGTTGAATTCCCACCAGTAATATACATATCATCATATATACAGCTAATGAAAGCATCAGCGATGGCTAGCCAAGGTTTTCCTAATATGAGTGGATGTCCTCCTAGATTATTCTTGGGGGTTAAGATCATAAAATCAATAGGATATTCCCAAGAATCTAAGGATACTGAAATATATTCTAACACTCCATCTGGTTTGATTATAGATCTATCCGCTAATTGTAGTAATGTAGGGGTGTAAAGAAGATTAGGAAGCTTGAGTTGTTCAATGGTTTGTTTGTTCATGATGTTTATTGTTGCCCCTAAATCAATCAATGTATTTGGAATTTCAACTCCATTGATATGTGTTGTCACAATTGGACTTCCTAGATCTACATATTTTTGTATGGCCATTTTTCCCATCATTATATCTGTTATTTTTCCTACCAAGTGAATTCTTTTTGTTTCTTTTTCTTTTATTCCTGGTTTCTTTATGCTCAACGCATTATTGTTTTAGCTAGGATTGGCATCTCCTTAATGGATTGTAACAAAGGAATTTTGATACAGACATTTTTAATTCATATAGAATATCATAATTTGGCAACATGATCTAGTTTTCTACTCCTCTATCAACTTGTAGTCTTTTAGGAAAAGGAGGTGCAGAAGTAGATACTAGCTGCTCAATGATAGGAGTTGAGTTCACTAGTTCTTTTTGTATTTCATTTTCAGTATTTTGGTTTTGGAGAGATGTTCCCTCAAAACTTTTATTGGGTTGTAGAGGATCTTCCTCAGAATTGTCTTGTTCTTGAATAACTACAGAAGGTCTTTCCTTTTCTAATATCCTACTTGATCTTAGTTGAACATCATTGAGATCTAGAGGAGTGATCATATAAGTTGGAAATTGTTGTCCTTCCATCATGTAAGTATTTTGAGGATTTTTATTGTTGGGGTTTGGTAATGGTTGGGAATGTAGCTGATTTGCTCTCTGCTGAAATGGTAGTAAGAGTTGAGGACTTTGGTAATGAAAGTTGAGGGTTTTGATTTTGAAGTTGTGGTTGCTGATTTTGTTATGGAATGTGTGCGGGTGGATAATTCTAATATGATGGAGGATATTGATAATATTGAGAAAATCTCCCATCAGGAATTTTTACTCCTTGTGCCCAAGGTTGAGATTGAGATTGAGCTTGAGGCCAAGGTTGCTACCAAGAATTCCAATTTGGTGGGGGCTGAAGATACATTTGATTATTAAATCCCTGACTTTGTAGCCCCTGCAAAGGTTTTCTAGAGACAAAACAAAGAGGTTTTGCTTAATTTGGAACTCTTTCTTCTTGAAAAATAGCCTTAAGACTTGGAATTGAAGGACAACCCTTCGTTTCATGATTCTCTGAGAAAATCATACAACACCCTATAATTTTTGCATCTAAAGGGTATTCTCTTAGAGCATGTGTTTTTCTGCATTTTGGACAGAAAATAGCTAAAGCATCAGGCTTGTTTCTCTGCTTGTTTTGCAACTTAAGAGTGTTTATTTGCTAACTAAGACTCCCTAGAATATTTGTTTTAATTCATCAAGAATATTACCAATTTCTGCCATACTCATTGATCCAATTTCAAATTTATTTACTCTAACAAGAGAAGGATATCTTGGACCTTTTCCAGTTTTGGATTCCCTCTTGAGAGATGAACACATAATCCTCCTATATCATTTAATGGGAGTTGAGAGATATATCCCTTGCCCATCATGTTATCCACTCATCTCTAATGGCTTTTAATAAAAGATCTTTTAAGGTATCTTCATCTAAATTGTCCATCTTTGCTCTTTTCAAATTATAGTTGAATCTCTTAATCAAATCCTCTAAATTTTCATCCTCTCTTTGCATCATTTTTAATGCTTCATCTTTGTGGTTGGTAGGCATGCAATAATCTGAATATGTATCCAAAAACACTTTTTTCATGTCATTCCATGTTCTAATGGACTGAGTGACTAACCTCATGAACCACTTCAAAGGAGCCCCTTTCAGTGTTGAAGGGAACAAATTAAGTTTTTGAGAGTCTTCTAGATAATCATAGGTTCTGCACAAGGCTTAAAACTGAAAGAAAAATGTTTCAGGATCTTCACTCTTTAACCCATGGGAATTTGGGAGGACAGAAGGTGAGATATTTTTCATTGTGGAATTTTTTTCTTCATCCACTATAGGGAGTCCAAAATAATTATCTATTTCCCTATTTCCTATACCTCCTCCATTATTTCCTCTACCTCTTCCTCTACCCACACCTCCAAACAGTGTGAATTCTCCATCCTCTCCTTATTCTACCATTATAGTTTCTTCAAGGTCAGTATAGGGTTCAACATGCAAGGTTACTTTCTCCTTCTCTGGTTCTTCTATTAATGGGATATCAGAGAGAGGTTCTACTTCTTCTTCCTCACCAGGTATTCCTAATTCTTCAACTAAAATGTGCTCCCTATAGAGGTGAAAAGGGCTACTCCTGTTGTTGCAGATCCAAGATTTTTCTCCTCTAGGACTGACTTGGTAGATGAAGTAGAAGATTCTTTTTATTGGATTTCAGCCCCTGGAATTTTAGGAGTTCTATGGCTGGGAGTATGAGTGTGGGATGGAGGTGTATCTCTTCCTGTTATTGGTGGAGTATGCATGTGTTGTAGGGATTGAACTCCTACCTCTAGCTATAAATCTACCCCTAGAGTCTCTTTCTCTATGCATATCAATTTTATTTTTTTTGAATGTAAGAGATAAGGTTACCTAGTTACACTTCCCTGGCAATGGCGCCAAAATATTTAGTCAATTTAGTATCCTAAATTACTTTGCATAAATTATCAATCGAGGCACGTAATCTGATGAAATGTAGTGCATTGTATGTGCTAGCTAACCCTTCTTACTTCGTCGTTTTGTATTTTATATTGTTTTGGGGATTTCTATTCTTTGATCCCTAATGATGTACAATTTTAACTATGAGAAACCGAATCTAAATTTCTTAAAGGTGAACCAAGAGCTCAAAAGCTAATCAAAATCTAAGTTAAGAGAAGGGAAAAAAAAACAAAGTGTTTATTTGATTTTGTCATTGATCCTAAGTCAAGAATTAAAAGGTGAAATTTTTGGGGCCAATCAAAATAATTACGGAGAATGAAAATGACTAAATCACTTTTAGTTCTCCAAGCCTTCAATTTTGAAAGCTAACTTTCCTAAGATGGCATACAAGCAACTCGTTGTACTTTATAGTCCAAAGAACTAAATCAAATATGCAGAGAGTAACTAATTGATGTCAATCTTCGTGTGAAGTGAATGTTTAACCATTTAGTTTAGGATGGATAACAACTTGAAATGGTGACTAAAAACATTTATTCACAAAGTGCATTGGCAATCTAAACTAGGAAATAAATAACAGAGGAAACAAATAGTAAGTAAACTAATTGACAATGCATCCTTATTACTTTTCAACCTTACCCTGTTTAAAAACAAAGTTGTTTCCTTTATGATATAGATTGAAGAAACAAGACTACACCATCAAATTCTAACATTATGCTATTAATCAGAACTAAAAGAAAACAAACTACAGGGAATCAATCTAAACTACAAATACTACTAAAAGTAAATAATGAAACTAAACTGAACAGTAAACAAAATAAAAAGAAAAACGTCCTTTAGTGCGGGGGCACTCTACAACTGACTGAGTTGAGCTGCTAATTAGCTGAAGATATTCTTTCAAATGATCACTTGGTCAAACATGGCTTCATATTATTAACAAGAAAATAGGTTCCAAAATTACAGAGATGTAAGTTTGAGCTTAATACATCAAAAAATTCGAACTTTTTCTCAGTTTTGTACAAATGATATTTAAAGAAACATTCCTAACCGTCTTTTGAGATAATTTAGCTACAGGTGGTCTACACGTTTACAACAGTTCTGCGTAAGTGGTTGATTAGATACAGGAGACTTTAAGTCAGCAAGATGGTTGCATGAAACCGTTATCACCAGTGGCTAGTTTGAGTTACTGCTGCAAAAAAATTGTCGGGTTTTATTAATTAACCATGAAGAGTGGACAAAGAGTCCTATTGCACTTGGGTTTCTTCATTTGACTCCTCCTTTGGTTGTAGTCTTGAGCTATCTTTTTTTCGATCTGGGCTGGGTGACGAGGATAGGATCCATGTTGAGATGATTCCAGAGATGCCCATGTCATCAGTTTCTTTGCTTGACACCTGTAACCTATTTAACCATGGAAGTAGCTACGGAACACATGGTTAGCTGTAGAATAGGCTGCGTTCTATAGATAATTTGCAAAAGCTTATTTCAAATAGAAAAAACATAAAAGTATAACATGTCAATCATTTAATGTCTTCCTTGAGACAAAATCTATCATTTATCAGTGATGGGGATCTGTCTTTTATGGAAAACAAGAGAAAGAAGTGAGAAAAGTTGTCAAAGAGAGAGTAATTATGAGGTGCAATATTACTTAATATATTCATGAAGGGATAGATATGTCTATTTATATGATTTTATGCATGTTTAGTGTAATCGATGAAGAACGTAAATCTGCTAACTATTAGTTACTGTAAATTCCAAGTTTTAATGGTTAGGGTTCACGAAGGTCAAGATAAAGCCCTAACTTTGGTAGAAACACATCACATAGTCCTCAAAATGTAGAAACCTAGTTCTAGCATCCCCCAATATTGCCTTGGGTGAGATTGCAACCTACGTTATGCAGTTTGTTGCCAAAATAGCTGATAGTGTAGGGTTTTGTTGGCTAGCGTAGCTAAATCTGAACTTTGGTCTAAGCCCCCTCAAGCCAAAAAATAGTTCTATTATCGGGACTAGGATCTATCTAAGCGACATGTGATGTGGGGTTCATGGAGACTAATAAAGAAGGAAATTGAGAAGTGCATAGATCAAAAGCTACACGAGTTTGCAGCTCAAGAAAATAGTAATCTGCGTCTATCGAAAGAAGAGTGGTTATAGAGATATATGTATACAAACGAAAACAAAATTTTCTTTTGCACTTTACTATGTGAATTATATGAATGGTTGGCTAAATTTCTGGATGCTCAACCTAGTTAGAAGCTAGATAACCCTATTGTGTGGACTCTCGAGTTAGTGAAGCACTTGGAAGAATCAGAATACAAGGTTGTGAAGGTCTTCAATTTCTGGATCGATGGTATTTTGGGTGGATTTATCACTGAATTTGTGATTGATATGTCTGCCAGTTATAGTAAAGCTGAATGTTGGTTTTTAAAGGAACCAAGAGGTAATTATCTGAAGTCTCTGAAAACTTGGATTAAAATGATATTGCGAGAGAAACGGGTTATGCCACTAATTTAAAGTTTATAAGAGGCTCTACGGGAGCTACGTGAAGTGGGAAATATTTCAGAAAAGATCTAGATACAATTTCAAAGTATAATCCTCTATTGGGAGAATTTGATATTGACAAAGAAAGTAATAGTGTAAATATGCCCCAAGGTGCATCGCAGTCGATAGATTAGGGTACTCTAGGAATACCACTTCCATCTGCTTCACCTTTGTCATCACCTACACATCACACACCTACGCCTCCACCTCCACCTCTACTTTTTCTACTCAGAATGGCGAACACCATGAAGATGCCTATATTCAAGGGTCTGGGGACAAAAAACCTTGATCAATTTTGGTTTGTAGCAGATGTTGTGTGGAAGTCATAGTAGATAACAGATGATGATTTGAAGAAAGAGGATTTGGTCACAGCATTGCAAGACAAGGTGTTGAGTTGGCATATTAAGTATAGTACAACTCATCTAGTGGCATCATTGAAAGACACAAACAATGTGCTCAATAATGAATTCATAAAGCTAAAGTATCAAGCCTAGTATGTGACTAAGGTCAAAGAAATTAAGTAGAAGGTGAATGAATCTACATGTCATATTAAACAAAGGCTAGAATGTCTTCTACAATAGGCTAATCTATAGATCTGGAATGAGAAACATAAGGATTGGTATATTTTTTTTGTTGTTACCTCATTTGAGTTTACCATTGTCACAGCAAAAGCTTGGATCATAGGCTGAAGCATTGGAAATTTCTATGAATTTGGAGGCTTCGCCTATTTAGGATACAAATATGGGAGTTCAACAGATTCAGACGTAATTGGCTATCCTACATATGGAGTTGTAGGATCTCAAAAAGGGGAAAGCGGTCCACAATGAGACTCGCTCTGATGTATGGTGCTTGAAATGAAAGGGAAATGGTCATGACAAGGATCATTGCTCAGTATATCAGAACTATTTAATTGGGGGAAGTCTTAACCTCGTAAATCCAAAAAATTCCGCTAGACCAAATAACGGTGTAGTACCATGGTGTGCTATCTACCAAGTAACAAGAAAACACTCGATAGACAATTTCCATTTGTTGGAGAAGTTCGTACATACTCCCCAACCACTATTCTACACTTTATGTCAGTTTGTAGGCCATGATGAGCACAATTTACAAAGCTATGAGTTAATTATGGACAAAACTTTGACATATAGAACACAAGCTGAGACACGTCCTCAGTAGGATCAAGGTGCACCTTTAGAGCACGAAGGATTCTAGGGACGAGGAAGAGGATAAGGGGAAGGAGCTGGAAGAGGTCGGAGACATATTATTTGTTACAATTTTGGGGAATCAAGCCACTTTGCACAAGATTGTTAGAACCCAACACACTTCTCTTGTCATTATTGGTGACAATTTGACCACATGATAGAAGATTGTCCTATACTCATTGAAAATATGAAAGAAAAGAAGAACTAGCAGCCCACTCATAAAATCTAGATGATAAGGTGAGAACCATGTGAAGATGGCCCCAACATTAATATAATTACATGAAATGGTATAGATACCGGGGAAGATAAAGCCGCAAGAAAACAACTAGAAGAGAATACATGGGTGTGCAAGGCTGCTGACAATGATACTGAATTTGATTTGCATAAGGTGAAAGAAACCTTTACGAAGGCGAAAAAGAGCTTTTTGGATTCAGGATCTTCCATATCAAAGACTCAGAGTGCACGAACAGAGAAGCCTGAAGAGTTCATTGCTACACAGGAAACAAATCCTTTAGTATTGACATCCTTCTTACCGACGTGCATGAAGATGTTAAGGGACTAGAAAGCAATGGAGGGACAACAAGAGTTAATAGATAATTGTGCTAGCAAGGGTAAGCCATTATTTGAACAACGCGTAGTGCATAAAATAGACAAAAGTAAGAAGGACACATCAGGAGATGAGATTGACTGTGCAAATCAGAGAATTTGAAATGGACTAGGTGATCCTAGATTTGGCATTTGATGTGAATGTTTTTACTAGATAGACTTGGGAAAGAATGGGAAAGTCGGCACTATAGTACTCCCCAATTCAGCTGCAAATGGCAAACCAACATAATATTATTCATATGTGACACCTACATGGAGTAACTATTGACATTGAAGGGGTGTGTACTATAGTTGATTTTGAGGTAATCAAGATAGTAGATGATAGTAATACCTGCATGGCACTACTTGGAATTGATTGGGCACTTGATATGATTGTGGTCATCAAACTCAAGAAGCAGAGCATGATGTTTGAGAAGAAGGAACTGAGAGTCATTGTTCCCCTGGATCTAACCAAGGGTGCGTGGTATACTAAACTAGTATGGGATTACTATGAGGAGGAGGATATTGAGTAGATATATAATCTTATTACGAGGAATGAAGATTAGATCAACACTATGGTAGATGGAAGAATTGCTTGGGAAAATGATAGCTCCCGCAACTCAGATTAATAGGAGGAGATTGAACATTGGTAGAATAGATTGCATGAAGTGTCAATGTTGCAATACAATAGACTTACTAAATCACTCCAGTGTATATCTACTAAGGTACACAATTTACCCTATTATGATGGCTTAGAAGATGTAAATTTGTTTCTTGATAAATTTGAAAGGGATGTAATAGAGGAGCATCCATTCCAGGCATTGTACAATGTGCTGAGAGCTACACATGCTAGATGGTGTAGTACACATAAAAAATAGTTTTGCAGACTGGAAGGAGTATTGAAGGATGATGAAGTTGTGATTTAGCTATGCCAATACTCGCATTACAGAAAAATATACAGGGAAGGATGATCTGCATGATAATTTGGCTCTGTGGACAAAATCATGGGGAGAGGAACCACAACCTGAATGGGTGCATATATTCTACCATACCTTGGATACTATCCCAATGAATTGGTACTTAGAAATAGTGTTGCAACATGGAACCGTGTAGTGGGATGCTTGCAAGGAAAGCTTTCTACTAACATTTAGTTTTGATGATGGATTCAAATTTATTGATGAAGCATTACAAGAAATCAAGGCTACGATATTAAAAATGCCTATAGATCCTATCTCATGGGTATAACTTGACTAGAGTACGTAGCTATGCCATGCTCTAAAGTGTTACAATGTTACCACAAAAGAGGGAGAGGAAGATCCCAGGAATATCAATATCCCCGAGTCAGAGGGACATTGCAAAGTCACTGGGCCTAAGATAGAGATTCCTGACATTTCAAATACATTGAAGACCAAGAAGTGAACATTGAGTCATAACCACAGTTGAAGTTCGTAAATATAAGCGTCACTGGGATGAGGACACATTTTACAAGGTAGTAGAGTTGTTACATGATTATCAGGACTTTTTTCCATCAAATTTCTCTGATTTGAAAGGGATAGTAGGTGATCTTGATGTTATGAAGATCAATCTGAAGCTAGATGCAAAGTTGATAAAGCAGCACCCATACTGATTGAATCCAAAATACAAAGAAAAATCATGCGAAGAGATAGATAATATGCTCGTATTAGGGAATACTAAACTTGTAGAAGAATAAGACTGTGTTAGTCCTATGGTGGCTGACGAGACGAAGAAAAAGGGTGAAATCAAGATCTGCATAGATCTAAGGAAGTTGAACGATCCTTGTGTACATGATCCATTACCCACACCATTCATAGATGAAGTCTTGGTGAACGTTGGTGGTCAAGAAGCATGCTCTTTTACAAATGGATTCCCAAGATATCACCAAATCAAGATCATGTTAGAGGATAGAAGTAAGGTTACCTTTTCCACAGAATGGGGCTCTTTTCAGTATACAGTTAGTCCCTTTCGACTTTAGAATGCCCCTCTAATATTTTCTATGGTGATAGTCGCTACCTTTAAGGAATTTATTCACAATTTTTTGGAGGTCTACTTTGATGATTGGATGGTGTTCGAATTAGTTAAAAATCATGTTTCAAGTCTTCGCCTAATGCTCAATACTTGTAGGAAGTATCAGATCTCCCTAATCTGAAGAAATGTATATTTTGCATACCATATGGGATACTTTTGGGCCACGTTGTTTGTAAGCAAGGGTTGATAGTGGACCCTACTAAAAGTGTAGTGATTGTCAATTTAGAGTCCCCAAGGAATGTAAAATAGTCATGCGCAACATCGGGCCATATAGGATACTATAGAAAATTTACTAAGGCATATGCGCAGATCATTACGACCATGGAGAAATTATTGAAGAAAGATGTGACATTTTGCTGGGATGATGATTGCCATAAGACCTTAGATGTTTTGAAGGAAAAAATTGTTAAAACACCTAGTGTTCCCTAACTAGAAGAAAGAATTTCATGTACATGTGGATGTATCCTACATAGTGCTAGGAGCATTTTTAACCCAACCAGATATAGGAGATATCGACCTCTCGATTGCATTTACGAATAGAAAATTGTCTAAGGTGGAGAAGAATTATTCAACCATGGAGCATGAAGGGTCGGCGATGGTATATATGTTCCAAAAATTTAGGCATTATCTGTTGGGTGCACACTTCAAATTGTATACAGACCATTCAACTTTGAAGTACCTAGTCAACAATCCTGTGTTGGGGGTGGGATTTGTAGGTGGCTACTGCTATTTCAAGAATACAACTTTGAAGTCATTTTGAAGCCAAGAATATTATATGTTGGACCAGATCACCTCTCACAGATTGCAATTGGAAATAACCCACAAGTCTTAATGAAGGATTTCCTAATGTGCAACTCTTTGTTGTGCATGATACAGATGAACACTTTTCAGATACAATCCAATTCCTGTCTATGGGTGTAGCTCCTGAAGGATATACAATGTAGTAAAGGAAGGAATTGGTGGTTAGGGCTGTGGATTTTTCTGTAATTACAGGGCATTTGTATAAAATGGGGTCGGATAAATTTCTAAGCAGGTCTGTACTAGATTATGAAAGACAAAGTATCCTGACTGAAACGCATGGAGGAATTATTGGAGGGCATTATGTTGGATGAACTATTGCACAGAAGATCTTATGAGCCAGGCTATGGTGGCCAACTGTTCACAAAGTTTCCAAGGAATATTGTAGGGCATGCGATGTTTGTAAAAGGATCAAGAAGTTGTTGTGAAGGGATGAATTTCCTCTGAACCCGCAAGTTTCATTACAGGCATTTGAGAAATGGGAAATATATTTTGTGGGACCTATTCAATGACTAGGTAAAAATATATGAACACGCTACATTATCATGAGGACAGAATACTTGACCAGGTGGGCTGAGTCACAACCCCTAAAAGATTGCAGTGCAGCTTCAACTGCGAAGTTTATATTTGAATGTATTTTTTCTAGGTTTGGTTGTCCTAAAATTTTAATGAGTGATGGGGGTTTCCATTTCTTGAATGAAAATATTGTTGCTTTGCTAGAAGAATTCTAGTTGTATCATCAGAAGATAATTCCATACCATCCTTAAGAAAATGGAACAATTGAAGCTTTCAATAAGATCCTGAAGAATTCTTTGACGAAGATTTGTAACATGAATAGAAACGATTGGGATGTGTGCATACCAGTTGTTCTTTGGGCATATAGAACTTCCTATAAGAAGTTGATGGACATACACCATTTCAACTAGTTTATGGACAAGAAGTGGTGATGCCAAAGGAATACATAGTGCCCAGTTTGAGGATTACTACAGTCACAAAGATGGTAGATCTGGATATAATGGAAGAATGACTTGCATAGATACTTGAGTTAGAAGAAGATCGATTCTTGGCAGGTTTCCATCAGTAGGTGCAGAAGGCTAGAGAAAAGGCATGGCGTGGTCACCACATTAAGAAGGGAACCTTTAAAAATGAATATTTAGTACTGCTATATGATAGAAATTTTACTAAGTTCCCGCAAAAGCTTTAGATGCATTGGCTCAGACCATACATCATCAATGAGATTACAGATGGGGGAGAAGTTCAACTTGTGAAGCTAAATGGGGAGCTATTTCTGGGAAGAATCAATGGAAGTCAGTTGAATTTGTATAGGGGTGATCCTACCCCTACATGATGACTAAATGGATGTAGGACAGTCTTATTACTTCAAATAGTTGGAAGGAAGTACGAGACTATAAACCACCTTTCCAGGAGAGTAGTTTGGCAAGGAGATTGGGTTGTGTGATGGTTATGAGAAAGGCATAGATGGGAATTGTGGTGACAATGTTGTGCTAGCAAGGTGGGTGATGAGCCTCATCATTAGGTAATTATATGGGGCTTAATTCACCTCCTATCTTAGTCAAACCAACTTTTCTCACAACTTATTACATTTTTTTTATTATATTTTGTTTATGAGATGAGTTAGAGTTGGATATTATGCCTAGTGGACTAACATACATTGAACACAGGATTGAAGGAGAAAATCAAGGAATTTTGGCAAATACTAAGGTTAAAACTCAAATGGGACAAGGGAGAGGGATTGTAGGAGGTAAATCCTCCTCATTTACTTCTCTCCCATTTGAATATTCCTCCATCCATCACACCAGATTGGAGTGCAAGCAACCAAGCCATGAGGATTAGTAGGCAGCCGAGAAAGTGAGAGACAAAGAGCTAGTTTATCTCGAGTTTGGGGGTCGAGCCTCCCTAATTTCAAGGAATTCATTGGGGAATTTAGTTTTATAATTAGAGAGGCCTAAAGCCTCATTAGGATTTCAATTTTTGTTGTCAACCACTAAGCTATTTTCAAGCTCTAGACTTGTGGGAGTTTTGTTGACGTAATTTTTTATTTTGGTAATAAGAATGAGTTTTGCTTTGAACTAGCACTAAGTTAACTCAAAGGGATGAAGATCCTGGGTTAGGGCCCAACTCTAGTAGCCAATGCTCCTCTTTCTTGTATCTGTATGTTTAGATTAGTCTCATAGCTTCACTATTAATTTGCCTTTAGATGTCTTTTCATTGCAAGTAATGTAGATTGGATTGGTTGTTTATTAGTTTGCTTCCATTTGTGCCTTACATTAGTAGCATGTTAGCAGGGATAAGAGGAGTAACACAAGGTGTTCAATAGGTGTCTTGGCCTCATTTCCTCCCTTTGGGATCATGATTTCGGGAAGGGACCCTTACGCAACCCGAAAAACATAGATTTCTATTTCCTGTATGAGCTTTAGAGTTTAATGTATTTAATTTAGCATTTGATTAGTTTTTAAAAGTAGGATTTAATTGCCATCTCTTCTATCTTCATTCTTACAATAGATCTCATCCATTCTTTCATCCCTTCCATCAAATTTCCTCATGCATAATGTAGGTAGTTAGTTCATTAATTCTGCTTTTCTATCTTATGAGAATGCTTCTTGTTTACATAGCCTTTTGGGAATTATACATGTTTTATGAAGAGAAGGTGCTTCAAGAGTACACAAGTAATTTATAGCTGACAACCACCTTCCACTTCATCCACCATAGTCATTCCTTGTTTTCACCATTGCCTTCACTAGTTTTCATCATTGTACATAGAAATTCTTCCAAGCACATTGAGCGAATCCAACCATCTTCTATCCTTGATGTTGAATTTTGAGTGATCCTAGACCCTTTATCACTTCATTCCATCGATATACCATCATCCTAAGCCTTCCATCACTTCCAACACCTCCAATTTTTCTCTCGCCTATATCCTGTAGGTTTACAGGGAATCCTGTAGGTTTCTAGTACATCTTGTAGGTTTTCCTGAAATGGCCTGTTTTGAGGCCAAAACGAGGAAAAACCACTAGGAAGTCACCAAATGTCTCCCAAGGGTCTCCCACACCATCCAAATATCTCCTAACCCTTCATTCATCCTCCAACATCCTTAATTCACCTGCCACATCACCAAAATAAATTAGTTTGCATACTTGATTTTGCATGAAAAGACAAAAAAACAAAATCATATTTATTTTAGTCCCTTTACTTGCACATTAGTGATGTTAGATGCTTTTTACTTCCATGCTTAAATAGTAGCATTTGGTTCATGTTAATTTAGCATTATTGAAAAGCATAATTTCTTGGAAGTTAATTAGGAAATGGTGTGATTTAGCATTGAACTTCGGTCTTTTTCATTATTTCAGTAGAGTAACTCTCCCTTAGAGTATATTTACCTGTCTTCCATCAAGAAACCAAGCTTCGTCTGACTCCATACAATTCTGGCTTGAAAACCGTAGTGGTCTCTCACTAGATAAAACCTGACAAAAGGCAGAACCATCACTTTTACTTGTGTATACACCACTGTCACCTCCAATTTTGTATGAACCTCGGGTTGATAAAGTAAAGCTGGTAGCGCAGGAGTTGCAACATTCTTGCTGCAATACTGGTGCTCATCACTTTTTAGCACCGTTGCTAAGGAGGTGTCTGAGTAATATGTGAATATTGCTTCTTTCTTCTATTTCTTGTCTCTAATATTCTACCATTAGTTTATTTCTGCAAAAGTAATTTAGTTGCTTCCTTTTTCATTCTACATTTTTTGCTTTCCTTTCCATTTTGCAAGCAAGATTTCAATTCAACAAGTAGTTTTTTCATTCAATCAATAGTTTTCATTTAATCAACAATTTCAACTCTGCAAAGTACTTTCCAATTTTGAAACAGACACAAAACAACCCAAAAACATTTCGTTTCATGCCTCATAGGAATAGGGATAACTTAGGGAATTTTTTTGCAAATACACCCACTACATCAAATAGCCAACCTTCCCTCTTCTTCAGTGGTTGTGAAATAGAGGAACCCTTAGGTGAGCAACCTAAAATATTTCAAGAACCTACAGAGGAAGAAGAAAAAGAAGAACCCATTCCTACTGAACTAATGGCTGAAAACAAAAATGATAGAGGGAATAGAGAGAGAGTCAAGGGTACCTTGCCCATCAAGGAAACCAATGGTGACACTAAGATGAAAAATATGAGTGCCTCTGTCCTACCTCATTTTCTTGGATTGACCACAAAAGACCCTCACACTTTCCTATTTGATTTTGTTGTTATATGTTGAACCTATGACTATACAAATGATGAGAATAATTTAAAACTATTTCCATCTACCCTCAAAGATGCATCATTGCGTTGGTTCATTGGTTTACCTGGGGATAGCATCACAATTTGGTCTCAAATGCAGTAAACCTTTAACAACAAGTATTGAGACTACTTTAGGTCAAAGGATACTAAAGAGGAAATTTTTAGGATGACCATAAGCAATGATGAATCCCTAGAGGACTATGAAGAAAGATTCTAGCTTAGTTACAAGAGGGCCAGGGCCAGGCGCACACTTGACCCTGAGTCACTAAAGATGGTCCTGCTTAGGGAAGTAAGGGAAGATCTTTTGGATACCCTACACTTGTTAGCAGGAGGAGATATATACCAATTGCCCTATGACGATATCAAGACTATATTTAGAAACCATTCTAGGGTAGCTAGGAAAAAGGGGAGGGGTAGTCAACCTATGGTCAGTACATCCTCTTCCAACTCATCCATCAAGGGTGAAATTGGAAACATGCTGGAAAATTTCAAGAGTGAGATGCTGCAAACCCTTGCCTTACAAATTGACACTATGCACATTAAGATAAAGTAGGAGGAAACAAAGAGAGCCTTGGGCCATTTTCTGTCCTAGATGCACTAGGAGGCAGCCCAAGAATGAATCTCCATTGAATTCTATTGAAAATTTATTAGTATGTGAATAAAACCACTCCACAGACAAGTTCCCTTATTTTCCTGGACTCAAAGTAGTATATCAAGGAGTTGAAGGGGTTAGTGAGCAACTCTACTACATAAACCAAAGGAGACCGCATGGGCCTAGACCATACCAACAGGCCGTGAAAGAGTCATCCCATGGATATTACAACACCAACTGGACCACATCCATACCTTCTTCGGGACCCCCTACTCATCCTTCTTAGTCTACACCTCCTCCTTGGTCCTTTTCATCTCAGTATCACTCCCATCCAGCTAACCAATCATTTAAACCATACACTCTACCATAACCTCAGTGGAATGCACTGCCCCAAGGGTGGAGGCCCCAATACACAATGCTCCAGCTTTATTGCCTCCACCACCTGCCCAACCACAGTTGTTACACTCTGCTCCACCCAAGCAACCCCAGATGACTACCCAACCAAATTTGAACCCGAATAACAGATAGGCTCAGCAAGTATACAGTGGAGAGACATCATATCCATCTTATGTTGTTGAAATCCAGGAGATTAACCTGAGATCTGGGACAGTTATCCTGGATAACCAACCTCCACCTCCACCTAGGGAGGTTGAGGAAGAAAGAGAGAAAATAATTCTTAAAGTGAATCCACCCTTTCCTAAAAGATTAACCCAACCACTCGATCCTACCCCAGACGAGACTGAACTTCTGGGAGAATTGAAAAATCTATTTTTAAAGATTGAACTTCTCCAAGCAATAAAAGGTGTTCCTATTTACAATAAGTTGATTAAGGATAAGTTCTTCAAGTATCTAGGGAGGTGAAGAAGAGATGCCCTTACCATTAATATCCTTGGACAACTGTCTGACTTAATGTTTGGGTAGGTAATCTGTCCAAAGTATTTGGACCCTGGAAGCCCTGTAGTAGATGTGCACATCAATGGCACCATTGTCCCACACACTTTGAATGATCTTGGGGCTACCATTAATGTGATGACCAAGGACACCATGCTCAAGCTCAACCTCCAAGGTTCATTGAGGAAGACCACAACAGTTCTGTGACTTGCAGACCACTCCACCATGACCCTTGAGGGGATTGTGGAGGATGTGATGGTCTCCATTGACTCTTGGGAGTACCCTATAGATTTTCTAGTTCTCCAGCCTAAATCTAAGCTTTCTGGTTACCCTCTGATCCTTGAGAGGCCCTGGTTGGCCACTTCCAATGCTTACATCAGCTGCAGAGTTGGGAATATGACCATCAAGAATGGGAATATGTTGAAGTAGTTAGTCCTATACCCTCCTGTTCAACCATCTCTAGAGCATGATTTACATTTATGGTTGGAGGAGGAGGAAGAAGATGAAGTTTATTCTACCCAAATTTATGCTTTAGAAACAAACATGGGAGGAGGACTGCAGGATGAAGATGATTTGATTGAACAGCTACTCCAAATTCCAACTCTCAGTACATTTCCCTTAGAAGATGTAGTAAAGGAAACCCAAAAAAATCATCCAATTGACCTATGCTTGGCTAATTCCAACGCCCTCTATGTCAAAACCATATAATTTGGCCCTATGAGAACCTTGAAAATCAATCCATCTCTTTCTACTCTCCAAGAAGAGAAGTTATGCAACATGCTAAAGGAACATCTAGATGCCTTCGCTTGGAGTTACAAAGAAATGAAGGGAGTGAACCCGTTAATGTGTACTCACCACATATACATCAAAGAAGTTTGCAAGCCAGTCTGGTAACCCCAAAGGATGATGAATCTAGCTCTTAAAGATATAGTCAAAGAAGAACTGCAAAAACTTCTAGATGCAGAATTCATTTACCCTATCTCCGACAATGAGTGGGTCTCTCCTTTGGTCTTAGTTCCAAAGAAAAATGGTAAGTGGAGGATTTGTGTCGATTACAGGGAGTTGAACAAAGCCACAAAGAAGGACCATTTTCCTTTACCCTTCATTGACCAAGTGCTAGATGGCCTGGCAAGGAAATTTTTTTCTCTTTCCTAGATGGATTTAGTAGGTACAAGAAAATCCATATTAGCCTAGAAGACCAGGATAAAACCACCTTTACTTTTCCTTGGGGTAATTTTTCCTATAGGGTCCTTCCTTTTGGCCTATACAATGTTCTTGCCACTTTCTAGAGAGAAGTCCTGAGTATTTTTGCCGACATAGTCCATGATGCGGTAGAAATTTATATGGATGATTTTACACCTTATGGCTATGATTTTCAAGAGGCTCTATCCAACCTAGGAAGGGTACTGCACAAATGCATTGAAATGACCATGTCTCTTAGTCCCAAAAATTGTGAACTCTTTATTACTGCAGGGACTGTGCTAGGTCATTCAATATCTCAGCAAGGACTGCAGGTGGACCCAAACAAAATAGCTATCATCCAAAGGGTCCCACCTCCTCAAAAGCAAAGAGATGTTAGAAGTTTGTTAGGGTTAACTGGATACTACCAGAGGTTCATAAAGGACTTCAACAAGCTAGCCTCTCCTTTATTTGGTTTATTTTCCAAGGAATCTGAGTTTATATGGTCAAAAAGTTGTCAAGAGGCCTCAATCACCCTAAAGAACAAGTTAACTACTGCATCAATTCTCCGAGGCCCAAATTGGGACCTTCCTTTTCATATTCATGTTGATGCCTCACACAATGCCATAGGAGCAACCCTAGGTCAAATAGATGAAAATTTTCCTTATGTTATCTACTTTATTAATAAGAATCTGCCAAAGGCTAAACTAAATTACACAGTGACTGAAAAGGAACTCCTGGTTGTTGTGCATTCATTGAACAAATTTAGGCATTATATTATAGGATATCAAACATTTGTGCATACTGACGATGCTAAAATCAAATATTTAATGAATAAAATAGATGTGAATGCTTGGATTATAAAATGGTTACTTTTATTATAGTATTTTGATCTAACTATTGTTGATAAGCCTTGTAAGAAAAATGTTGTTGCAAACTTTTTGTCCAGATTAAATTTGCCTATAGGTGAAAAAGGAATGGTTGATGACTAGCTACCGGATGAGCACTTATTTGCTATTTTAGTTCTCTCTCCATGGTTTGCTGATATAGCAAACTATTTGGTATCTTCACAATTCCCACCAAACGTGTCCTCAAAAGAGAAAAGAAAGATAGTAAGGAAGAGTGCCCCCTTCACTTTGATTGGGGGAAATCTCTTCAAACTTGGCCCAGATCAAATCTTGAGAAGGTGTGTGAGGGAGGAGGAAGTCTTTGACATCCTTCTAACCTATCATGATGGGCCTTGTGGGGGTCACTTTGCAGCAAAGAGGAAAACATTCAAAGTGTTTCAAGCAGGCTATTATTGGCCCACTCTTCATCAAGATGTGAAAAGATATACTAGTCAGTGTAATGAGTGCCAAAGGATGGGAAGGCCTACTCCAAGAGATGAAATGCCTCTCTAGCCTCAAGTGACTTTTGAGCCATTTGACAAGTGGGGCATAGACTTCGTTGGACCTATTGACCCTCCTTAAAAACAAAAACAATACATCATTGTGTGCACTGACTATATGACTAAGTGGGATGAAACCAAGGGAATTAAGGCACCAATAGAAGAGAAGGTAGCTTAGTTCCTAAGGGAGAATGTATTTTACAAATTTGGGTACCCTAGACAGTTGGTCACAGACCAAGGCAGCCAGTTTACCTCCAACTTGATTGAAGACTTGTTCAACTAGCACAAGATCAATCATAGAAACTCCACTTCCTATGATCCATAAGCTAATGGAAAGGTGGAGGTGACCAATAGAGTGTTGGATGGCATCTTGACCAAAGTAGTAAGCAGCAGCAGGAAGGATTGAGCAGATAGACTACTTGAGGCCACATGGGCCTATAATACCACATGGAAGACCACCATTGGATCCATACCCTATGAGCTGGTCTATGGGAAAAATGCCCTGTTGTCCATTGAATTTGAGTATAACACATTAAGGATGGAAACACAACTAGTTATAGATCTCACCAATGCATAAAAAGAGAGATTGATCCATTTGAATGGTTTAGATGAGTCCAAAATGTAGGCCATCCTACATATATAAGTAATTCAACTTTAGAGGAAGATCTGGCATGATAAGAACATCAAGGAAACGGAATTTCAAGAAGGTGATTGGGCTTTGTTATACGATTCTAGGTATAAAGACTTCAAGGGAAAGTTAAGGACAAGATGGCTTGGACCTTATGTTGTAGAAACATGTCATGATAATGGTTTAGTATAGATCAAAACCATAGATGAAGAGGCCATTCCCATACTTGTTAATGGACACCGATTGAAAATTTATAAGAGACCATTGTCAAAACAAGAGTTCATTGATGGTATCAATAAAATGGTGATGGTAATGGAGCAAGTTTCAAATCCTGCCTCGTCAAATCACTGAGGAAAAAAATAAGAAAAAAGAATAAGGACTCAGGTGAAAACCTCCATGAGGTACCTAAGTCCCACTATAGGGTTGAAAACCTCTTGGGGAGGCCCAATGGTGTCAATAAAAAAGAAAAAAGAAAAATGAGAATAAAAATATCCCTGGGTGAAAACCTCTCTTGAGGTGCCTAGGGAAAACAACTAGGATGAAAACCTCTTAGAGGTGCCTAGTTGTTTTAAAAACAAAAGAAAAGAGAAAAATCATGAAAATTTCTATTTTGCAGGTCAAAAAGAAGGACGATCAAAGAGAAAATGATGCTAAAAAGGAGACCTATTTCACTCACATTTTTATTTTTTCACTTGGATTGGGGCTAATCTCTTCAAACTTGGCCTAGATCAAATCCTGAGAAGGTGTGTGAGGGAGGAGGAATTATTTGACATCCTTCTGACCTGTCATGATGGGCGTTATGGAGGTCACTTTGTAGCAAAGAGGACAACATTCAAAGTGTTACAAGCAGGCTATTATTGGCCCACTCTTCATCAGGATGTGAAAATATATACTAGTCAGTGTGATCAGTGCCAAAGGATGGGAAGGCCTACTCCAAGAGATGAAATGCCTCTGTAGCGTCAAGTGACTTTTCAGCCATTTGACAAGTGGGGCATGGACTTCATTGGACTTATTGACCCTCCTTCCAAACAAAAATAATACATCATTGTGTGCACTGACTATATGACTAAATGGTTTGAAACCTAGGCAATTAAGGAACAAACATAAGAGAAGGTAGCTTAGTTCCTAAGGGAGAATGTATTTTACAAACTTGGGTACCCTAGAGAGTTGGTCACAGACCAAGGCAGCTAGTTTACCTCCAACATGATTGAAAACTTGCTCAGCCAGCACAAGATCAATCATACAACCTGCACTCCCTATCATCCACAAGCTAATGGAAAAGTGGAGGTGACCAATAAAGCGATGGAGGGCATCTTGACCAAAGTAGTAAGCAGCAGTAGGAAGGATTGAGAAGATAGACTATTTGACGCCACCTGTGCCTATAATACCACCTGGAAGATCACCACTAGATTCACACCCTATGAGCTGGTTTATGAGAAAAAGGCCCTATTGTCCATTAAACTTGAGTATAACACATTAAGGATGTCAACCCAACTAGATCTAGATCTCAGCAGTGCACAAAAAGAGAGATTTCTCTAGTTGAATGGTTTAGATGAGTTTAAAATACAAGCCCTCTTACATACAAAGCTAATTCAACTTCAGAGGAAGATCTGCCATGATAAGAACATCAAGGAAAAGCAATTTTAAGAAGGTGATTGGGCATTTTTATATGATTCTAGGTATAAAGACTTCAAGGGAAAGTTAAGGACAAGATGGCTAGGACCTTATGTTGTAGAAAGATGTCATGAAGAGGCCATTCCCTTACTTGTTAATGGACACCAATTAAAAATTTATAAGAGACCATTATCAAAACAAGAGTTCATTGGTGGTATCAATAAAATAGTGATGGTAATGGAGAAAGTTTCAACTCCTACCTCATCAAATCACTGAGAAAAAAAAAAGAAGAAAAAAGAATAAGGACTCAGGTGAAAACCTCCATGAGGCACCTGATTCCCACTATCGGGTTGAAAATCTCTTTGGGCAGCTCAACGGTGTCAATAAGAAAGAAGAAAGAAAAATGAGAATTACAAGATCCCTGGGTGAAAACCTCTCTTGAGGCACCCAAGGAAAACATCTAGGATGAAAACCTCTCAAAGGTAGCCTAGTTGTTTTAAAAAGAAAAAAAAAAGGAAAAGAGAAAAGTCATGAAAATTTCTATTTTGCAGGTCAGCAAGAAGGATGATCAAAGAGAAAAGGATGATAAAAAAGAGACCTATTTCACTCACACTTTTATTTTCCACTCATTTTCATTCATGACTCTACCATTTATTTCTTCTTTTCCACTCCTTTCCTTCAGTTTACAAGGGGACTGTGTTTTCTACAGGATCCCCCGTAAACCTACAGGATGCCCTGAAAACCTACAGGATGATCTTGTAGGAATCACAGTGACCAAGAAATCCTACAGTAAGAGACCTTAAGGGAAAAAATGAGCTTCTCTGTCAATAAAACAACACCCCTTCATCATCATTCCATGACCATACCTATGTCCACCCTCATCACCCCTACATTCACCCAAAAAAAAAAAAAAAAATCAGTTTAAAAAAAAATTTCACAGTCTTCGATAAAAGAAGGGAAAAGAGAGTAATAGGGAGCTTCAACTGAGTATTTGGCATTCTCCACACTCCAATTCTCCCTCTCCATCCATGTCACCATCCTCAAAATCCCAGCAAAGTATATGATTAAGAGTTCTGAGGGAGAAGCAGCTACAGGACATCATATAGGAAATCCTGTAGCAGCTTATCCCATAGAATACAAATCATGTGAACAACAAGATTTAAGAACGATGATCAAGAGAATAAGGAACTCCAAAGCAACAACAACACCATCCTCTTCAACACCAGATACCTGCACAACAAAAGAATCATCAGAGAACAACAAAAAAGGGAAGAGGAATAGCATGCAGCCAATACACACAGTGAGCACCTTCGGTCTTCAACAACTGCAGCAAGGTTTTAGCACCATAGGTAAGTATCCCTCTCACTCTCTCATGTGCATAATGTAGTCAAAATATGTAAATTTTATGAGTAAGTTGGTTTATAAGAAAAAGGTGGCGAGTTAACTTGGCCACCTTCAATCAGTCAACAAAGACAAAATAATTTTTCCTCTCACACGTGGCAGTAGTCAACTAAAAAATAGAAAGGAGAAAGAAGAAAGCAGCCAAGGCTATGGAAGCATGAAGTGGACGTTGATTACAAGGAAGTGGGGAATGATGAGGTGGTAGTGGGAACCAACAGTCCAAAAATTGAAATTGTACCTCAGCTGCCACCACACCACCTCACCCCAAATGACCATAAGAGAAAATAATCATCATCCCCATGCATTCATGCATTCATTTCCTCAAGGCTTGCATCTCACAAGTCACTCTCATTACCAGGCAACCTACAACAAGGAAGACACCATTGTTTTTCTGCATAGGAATTCCTACAGGATTGCACAGGAAATCCTATAGGATTGCACATGGGATTCCTAGAGGATACACAGAGATAGTCTACAGGATAGGCCGAGAGGAGTTTCAGAGGGGAGAACATGGGGGTTGAAAACAACAAACACTATGAAGAGGTAGGATCTATCATTACATCCCTCTTTCCATGTAAATTGAACAAAAGAATCCTCTAGTTTGAGTGAATTTGTAAGCTGTGCAAGAGAGTTGTCCACATATTCATTTCAGTTTTTTTACTTCTGCATTTGAAAATTGTATCAACCATCTCATCTCCTCAAATTTCACCAACCAAGATGACAGGAGGTTTTAATATAAGGGAGCCCATTAACACTGTGAGAATCCAACAACACCCTCAGGTGCTAAAAATCTTCACAAGGAATAATTAGATGGGGTATTTCAAAAAATCAAGGGGGTATGATGATGAGGTGGCCTGAGATTTTTCTCTCTCCCTCATTCCACTTACCAGAGTCCATGCTACTGTTGTGGTAAGAGGCCTCTCCATATATCTCACATGTGAACTCATCAGTAGAGTTACCACACTTCCCCTAGGAGTACCATGGAGGAAGGAAGACAAAGGAGATAACCAGATTTCCAAAAGGAAATTCTTTTAGAAGGTGAGGAACCCATGGAGGACAAAAATGGAGTAAGGAGAGAAAGTCTGCCATATCCCTGGAATGGGGTGAGCTACCAACTTATCAAATACATGTCATGTGAGGGTAGGTATAGTGTGGTCTATGGCTATCATTTTAGGCTTTATGAAGAGTTGATATTTGGAGTAGAAACACCCCCTCACCACCCACATAACATACCATACTTCCTACTGCAATCAATGATAGACACAAGCATCAAGGTGCAAGAGGCAAATTTCCAACAGTTAGCTCACCATGGGTTAATTAGAATCCTTATAGAAGATGCCCTCCAAAACCTAAAAATTCCTATACAATGGTTAGTTTTCAGAGACATGTAAACGGAGGAGGACATCAAAGATCTCACGTATGATGTTAGTCCTACTGTCAGTGGAAAGGATGAGGAAGATATTGAAGCAGAGGAAGAAGAAGTAGAGTAGGAAGAAGAAGATGTAGAAGGAGATTAAGATGAGATGGATGAAGAAGAAGATGAAATAGAAGAAAATGAGGAATATGAAGAAGAAGAGGGGAAAGAGAAGGAGGATGATGAAGAGACAAAGGCAGATGTTAAGGAGGAAATTGATAAACAAGAAGAGGATCTACACGAGGAAGAAGAAAGGAAGGACATAGGTGAAGAAAGCAATGGAAAAAAGGGGGTAGAAGACAAGGAAGACTCACCTAGTGTGTCTCTAGAACCCACTATGAGAGAGGCAACAACTGCCCTCACTGCTCTTGGCATCCCCATCAATAAAAAAGGAAAAATACAGAGGCAGACCCCCTTATATTTTAGGACAAGGAAAAGCACAAGGATAAGGTATGGGAAACCCTAAACACCAATGGAAGTTCCCATTGTGATTGAGGAGTCACCTAACCAATAGGAGAAAATGCCTTCTCCTAAGTCTCCTATCACCTATGTGAGAAGGCCTATGACTAGATCCACCTCGCCTAAGGGAAAACTACAAGAAAAAAGGACATTGGTGAGGGGTGAAAAATGTCACCATAAGCTCATTGGTGATGGTCAAAAGAGAATTCTTCACCAAAAAATGAACGTCACCAAAGGTGGCATCACCAAAAGTATAGGTGTTGTAGTGACATACAAATTTCGTCACCAATAATGATTTATAATGATGGATAACGACCATCACCATTTCATATGAGCAATGGTGATGGATCATAGCCTCCGTCACCAAAAACTAAACGTCACCAAAGGTGGCATCACTAAAGGTATAAGTGTTGTAGTGACATTCAAAGTTCGTCACAAATAATGATTTATACAGATAGTGACCGTCACCATTACATATGAGCAATGGTCATGGACCATAGCCTCGGTCACCAAAAACTTAATGTCACCAAAGGTGGCATTGCCAAAAGTAGGTGTTATGTTGATATTCAAGGTCCATCACGAATATTTATTATAATGATGGATAGTGGTCGTCACCATTTCATATGAAAAATAATGATTTATTGTGATGGATCTTTAATGGTCGTCATTATTGGTGCATATATATGGTGACATTCATTGGCTGTCACCAAAAGATGCATTGCTAGAAGTATAGGTGTTGTCCTGTAATTCAAGGTCCGTTATGAATAATGACCATAATTACGGACAATAACCATCACCATTTCATATCAACAACAACGATTTATGGTTACGGACCTTTGAGGGTCATCACTATTGATGCGTGTATATGGTGGCATTAGTTGGCCATCACCATTTCATATTTTTGGTGAGGGTTGAAAAATGTCACCAAAGCTCATTGGTGATGGTCAAAAGAGCCTCCATAACCAAAAATTGATTGTCACCATTCCATATGGATGTCAAGGCATGGTGGAATCGAACCACCAACCTCCTGCTTGTAAAGCAAGTGCTCTTCCATTGAGCTAGCACCCTTTAAAGAATTATATTTTTTAAACTAGACCTTGAAACTTTATAAATTGTAAATTCTACAATTTTTAATAAATTAAAGTCTCAGCAATATTTTAATAAACAAGCAAAGAAACATTGAAGATGTAGGTCCCTACCTCATGGTTATTGACATTATGAAAATTGGGTGTAGGGAAAAATAGTTATGTATAATAGAATCAATATGTTCAGTTGAATACTCAATTAGAAGTGAAACTCCAAAGACATTTATAACCTATAAATTACCTATAACTATCAAATGCACCAAATATTTCAAAGGAAATGTCATAAGTGGGTATCATACGGAAGAAGAGGCAGCAGGGACTTGGAACCCTTATACATGTTGGCATGCCTTAGCACTTCGAACATCTTAGCTTGTTTGACATGTCTTCATACTATCTGGCACATCTTAGCATGCCCTAGAATTCCCTAACACACCTTGGTAGTCAGGACCTCACAACTAGCATTGTATTTTTCCATGACTTGTAAACCTTACATTCATTAGAACACCTTGGCACTCCGTAGTTGTCATGCCCTCTATTATCCTCCATAATGTCCCAAGCTGATGAAGAGATCGACGAAGGTAACCAGAGACCAAGCTTTTAGTTTGGTAGCTAGCCCTACCAAACCAAAGAGGGCGCTCTCTATGAAATCACAACCAAGAGATGACTAGAATGTAAAGGATTTCAGGCTAGATAGCTAGGGTCAGGTGGGTTTTCGGAAAATTTAGGTACTTGGAACTCTATCTACCGATGTCTTGTTTGGCAGGGACTTTGTCAAGGAGGCAAGGACATGGAACTCTATCTAGGATAAAGTACCTAACATGCATGATAGAATATCCCTAGAATAGAGTACCTCCTACCTAGAAGAGTGTCCCCTACTCAAAATGTAGAACCATTCTCTATTGTGTACTTTTCTTAAAGATAAATATGTGCATAAAATAGTACTAAGAAAAACACCTAAATTAAGAAAAGTGAGCATCTAAGTCAAACTGTAAAAGTATAATAAACATGGCTCCATATAAGTTTGGGAAACACTAGACAAGCATGCTTTCATACAACAACAATAATATTCCTAAAATGTGATTCTTTCATCGTTGCTATACCCTCACAACAAAACTGGAATCTATAGCATGTACCCCAACATTGTGTGCATTTGCTAAAGGTGTAGATTGAAAGGATCTACTGAGATGAAGTACTATTGAAGGAGAAACACCTTCAAAATAATAGATAAAGTCTATTGTGAATTCAACCTATTTTCACACAAACAAAGGATGCTATCGAGTACACTTCCCTGCTGAATGAAAACTACAATGTATTGTAGTGCTACTGAAGGAAAAACACATTTAGTGCAACAAGGATAAAACTCTAACAGATATTGTCACCGTGGTCTCGGTTGCCAATGATCTCATCAATATAGGTAACAACTTCGATAATTGAAAAACAAAAAGGTGAGATGCATACATAATTTGAAATGACAGATTTGGGCATACTTTATTATTTTTTAGGAGTGTTAGTATAGAAAATGCAAGGTAACTTGTTGCATCTTTATGTCACAGGCCAAGGATGCGAAGAAATACATAAAATATTAAATAGCATGGTATAAATCAATTGCAGGTTATTTTGAAACATGAATGGAATTCTCCTTGTGCGGTTCTAATCTAGTGGGTATAACTTTAAATAAGAAATTGATAGTTATGGGGTTGAAATTGTCTCACAATTCACGAAAATTCCAAATTTGTTCACTACGAAGAAGAAGAGCAAGTCATCAAGTTTATGGAAGGGAACACCCTATTCGTGGGAAGATAACTTGAAATTAGTCAGGCATATTATTTACCATCTTCTTGTACGAGTGTGCTTTGAAAAGATAACCACATCCAAAGACTCAATAACGACCCTAGTAAATTTTATAGATTTGAAGAACTTCTAAGAAAACCCATCACCTAATGAGAATTGAGTGAGGAATATGTAGAAGGATTCAATCTTGCACTCAGTCATAAAAAGGAAGTTGGGGTATCCAACATCTTGCCAACAAAACGACTCCAACCATAATGTGAAAGGTAGGTTAACTGCAAAACCTCTTTCCCACTTTGCAGTATTGTCCCCTCTTAGATTCCAATAGGTATCTCGCTACTTAGATCCACAAAACTCGTGCTAGGTAAACTTTGCATGATACAATTGTGATGTGCAAGCTTGACACACTCTCTAGTTTCCCTCTAAAAGAGGGCAAGTCAAAATATTATGACAATCTTAACTGTAATTTGATCATACAATATTGAGGTATTGCATGGAATAAACAATATACTATCAATGCACTAATGAAGAACTCAAAATAAATGAATTTATTATTTCTACAATAGTGCCTCTTGGGATTCTCGGATAAAGCACCTAACCAGCATGGCAAAAGCTTCCTAGAATAGAGTACCTCTTACCTAGAAGTGTGTCCCGTACTCAGAATATAGAACCCTTCTCTACTGTTCAGTTTTCTTAAAGATAAATTTGGGCATAAAACGAAACTAAGAAAAACACCTAAATTAAGAAAAGTGAGGATCTAAGTCAAACCATAAAAGCATACTAAATATGGTTGTATACAATATTGATGTATTGCATGGAATAAACAATATACTATCAATGCACTAATGAAGAATGTTGGCATTATGATTCAGGTGTTGTCCTTGATGGCAACTTACTCAGAGGTTTGATACAGGTGATGGAAACTTAATCTGATGGCAGATCTAGAGCAGTAGATCAAAAGAGAGATATACGCAAGTTGACCATGATGAAAGTGAGTATATACACAGGTAATCAGAGCAAAAGGTGCGTATACGTACACACGCAGGTTCACAGAAGGAAAGGCGCGTACATGTCGAAAAACTAAGTTTTGGTCTGTGGTATTTGGTCCATGGTATTTTGGTATTGGTCCATGGTATTTGGTCCGAAGTGTTGACCCCAGGTATTGGGTCCAAGGTATTGGTTCTACATGGTTTTGGACCATGGTAATTGAGAAAAGCCTAAACCTATATAAGAAGAAGATCATTAGGCCAAGAAAGAAGCAAGAGTGTGGAAGTGATGAATGTCTAATGAAGTGTGAGATCTAGGTGCTGGTTATGGGTTGGTGATGCATTGCTTGATCTGAACCAAGGTTGCACTCATGTGGAGGATGATGAACGATGGAATGGGATCTCAAGGCTTGGAATGATTATCTTTATATGGTTTGATTATGGATAGACTAGATCTATTGACGCATGTTTATTGTATGAATGTTATGATTTGGGTATGTTCTGATGTCTGAAATAGATGCAAAGTTATGAGTTAGAATTTGCAGATCTGTATACGGGTTGTCTTTGGTAAAAGCGCGTATACATGCAAGTTGGGTTCGTCCAAGTAGCATATACAGTATGAAGTATGATATTTGAAGTTTCTATTGGATCTGGTTGTTGTTGCAGAGTTATGTAGTCTGTGACTGTGTTGTTGACAGGGTTTCAGTATTGGGTGATTCAGATATTGATGATGCATGTTGTATTGCAATGGTGATTGTTTTATGGATCCAGTATGAAAATGTATGAAACGTGGTCCCTGGATGATTGTAGGCTGGCACCTATGCACTGGTAAACATATTGGCCAATATAAGAGCCAAGGGGGTTGTAGCTCCCTTCCAGGAGCAGCTGGAAAACGAGTGAAGGTTGGAGCCTTCAGTAGGCTAGCGCCTACGTACTAGTAAATGGAACGGCTAGTACAAAAGCTAAGAAGGTTGTAGCCTTCTGCAGGTAGAAGCCTGCGTACTGGTAAAGGACTGCACCAGTACATTATAAAAGAAGTTTCTTATTAAAGGAAGAAAGAGACGAATTGCAGCAGGTGGTTTTCACGCACATTGGGTTTCCACCTTATATCATGGTGTTCATGTATGCTTCTTATGTGTGATGATCTGTACTATTTTACTACACCTGATTACTGTTAATAAGGTTAATAATGTTCTGATGCATTTACTCAAGATAAGCTAACTGAATCATAATATTACTGCATGTACGCTGGTTGCATTTAACACAGTCGCGTATATACGCGGATATACTGAACTGAAGCCGCGTATATAAATCTGAATATGAAAAATGAAAAGTATCTGATTTGATAATACTGATTCACCCCCCCCCCCCCCTCAGTATTATTTTCAACAAAGAACTCAAAATAAACGAATTTCTTATTGCTACAATAGCACCTCTTGGGATTCTCAGGTAAAGCACCTAACCTACATGGCAAAAGCTTCGTAGAATAGAGTACCCCCTACCTAGAAGTGTGTCCCCTGCTCAAAATATAGAAATCTTCTCTACTATGCACTTTTCTTAAAGATAAATCTATGCATAAAATAGAACTAAGAAAAACAACTAAATTAAGAAAAGTGAGCATCTAAGTCAAACTATAAAAGCATACTAAATATGCCTAAAATCAAAGCACTTCTTTCATTGTTGCTACAACCTCATAGGAAAACTATAATCTACAACATGTATCCCAAGGCTGCATGCATTTACTAAAAGTGCAGACCGAAAGTACCTACTAAGATGAAGTATTGTTGAAGGAGAAACACCTTCAAAACAACAGATAGAGTCTAATGTGCATTCAACCCATCTGCACACAGGCCAAGGTTGCTACTGGTACACTTCTCCCCTAAATGGAAACTATAGTGTATTGTTGCTCTACTGAAGGAGAAATGCCTTCAGAGAAACACAGATACAACTATAACATATATTGTCACTATGGTATTGGTTGTAGAAGTTCTCATCAATTTAGGTAACAACTTCGATAATTGAAAAACCAAAAGGTGAGCTACATAGATCATTTGAAATTATATATTTGGGCATACTTTATTATTTTTTAGGAGTGTTAGTATAGAAAATGCAAGGTAGCTTGTTACATCTTTATGTCACAGACCAAGGATGCAAATAAATACAAAAACTATTAAATAGCATGGTACAAGTTGATTGCAGGTTCTTTCAAAACAAGAATGGAGTTCTCCTTGTGCAGATTCTAATCTATTGGGTACAAATTTAAATAAGAAATTTATAGTTATGGAGTTGGAATTGTCTCACAATTCATGGCAAGTCCCAAAGTTGTTCACTAGAAATAAGTAGAGTGAATCATCAGGTTTATGAATGGGAACACCCTATTCATAGGTAGATAACTTCAAATTAGCCAGGCATATTATTTCTCCTTTTCTTGTACATGTGTGCTATGAAAATCTAACCACCTATGAAGACTCAAGAGCATCTCTAGTAAAGTTTATAGGTGTGCAACACTTCTTAAAAAACTCATCAATTGAGTGAGGAATATGTGGAAGGATTCAATCTTGCACTCAGTCGTAAAAAGGAAGTTGGGGTATTCATCATCTTGCTAACAAACTGACTCCAACCATAATGTGAAATCCAATTTAACTGTGAAGCCTCTTTCCCACTTTGTAGTATTGTTTCCTCTTGAATTCCAACAGATATCTTGCTGCTTAGATCCACAAAACTTGTCCCAGGTAAACTTTGCATGATACAATTGTAATGTGCAATCTTGACACACACTCTAGTTTCCCTCTAAAAGAGGGTAAGTCAAAATATTATGATAGGCTTAACTGTAATTTGATCATACACTGTTGAGGTATTGTATGGGATAAACAATATACTATCAATGCACTAATGAAGAACTCAAATTAAACGAATTTCATGTTGCTACAATAGCACCACTCTTGGGATTCTCCAAGGAGCCACTAATTTATACATATTTGGAATCTTTACTTGGTCTGCAAAAATATTAACCAATGGGATCACTATTTTCCCTCCCATGGAAGGTTTATATAGAGTTAGCAATAAATTGATTTAAAAGTGAGGTATATGCCCGAAAAATAGGAATCTGACTCTTCAACTCTAATTTAGTGGCAAGGAAATATTCAACTTTAAATGCTTGATCTTCTACATTGTAAATTTCTAGATAAATGGTTAGCGTAAATTTGTCCATTGTCCACATATCCCAAAAAACCATCTATGTCTGGACTTTGGTTGTGTGTAAGAGAGGGGAGATCACATAAATTATCCATTATCGAAAGAAAAAGTTAAAGCACAACATTATATGGAGAATTTTTTTAAAATTTTATTACATACCTTAGAAAGTTTGAAAGGACATAACTGAAGCTTCCCTCTCCTTCCACACTTCATTGAATATGCCCCTTTTCTAATGCAGATGTGGCCTGCAGAATCACAATCATCAAATAGAATATGAAAAGTAAGTTTTATGAATTAAAGTGGCTTTGTTATACCTCAAGCAAATGGAATATGGGAAATTGGATTCATTCTCTACAAAAGATGATATAGTAAGATTTAATTACATTTTTAACTGAAACATAGGTAAATTGGATTCATGCTCTACAATAGATGATATAATGAGATCTAATGACATTTTCAACTCAAACAAAGGTAAGTTGAGTAATAGAAAGCTCCAAAATGATGGCATCCAACTTCTGAGTGGCAGTTACTATATATATCTAGCTAGAGGCTATAAGATAAAGATATTTGTTATATGTGAAGATAAAAAAATGAAAGGAATGTGAAAGTTTGACCATCAACCATAAGTTGCTTTCAAGGACTAGATCAAACCATAACATTGTTATCAAGATAATCAACTCACCCATTCTAGTATCCTTCTAGTAGTTTCATGATAAAAATCAAACTCAATAAACTTCAAACAACATAAATTAACCAACAATATATTTGAGGTTGGTTAGCTATGATTATATCATACTAAATTAGCTTTTGCATCTAACATTGAAAATGATTGTGAAATAAATGAAGAAAAATAAGCGATTATGATGGATGCATGTGATGAAATAAATAAATAAAAACCTTTATTCTTGCCATTGATGAGGCTTCTAGGGGATTCTTGGATGAAGTTGATCCTGATCTGCTTTCTGAAATCAAAGAGACACTTTCTAGCTACTCTAATTTGACGGAAAACAACCCTAATTCTTATGAAAATGAATATGGAAAGAAATAAGCATTGATGAACCTGGTCTTGAAGAAGGTGTCTCAAAGTCTAATATGGATAGTATTTTAAATTTTTACAACTATAAAAGAAATCCTATAGGAATACACAGTAGGGTCTACAGGAAGCAAAAGCAGTCCTACAGGATACTCTGCTGAGCCTACAAGAGGCACAAAAATTGGAAAAGGAGGTAGGACAATAGCAAGAAATTAAAGAAGAGGACCCATAGTCAAAATAACCTAGCCCCCAACCTAACCTTGACACCTACTACATGCTTATTGAAGGAGGTAGGGTCATTCTTCAAAAATTTTATATTCCATTGTTCTTTGAGCTTGAGAAGGATAGAGCCAGAACTCATCAATGGATGTAGATTGCCAAGTCCAAGGGGGTGGAAGACATTAGGCACATGGAGGAGAATCTCAAGGAGATGGGCAAATATCTAAGTAGCTTGAGAGACAAAGAGGCCATAATGAAAAGTCAACTAGAAACAAAAAATGCATGGTTGAGAGGACAGTTGTAAGAAAGAGAGAATCAATTGGCATGTATGGCCAGTCTCTCTTTGGAAGCAATCCAGTGTAGGATGCCAGCTAAATCCTATGCCCTACACCTCAAGGAATAGTGGTTGCAGTTCCAGATCAAGACCCTAGCACAGAGAGGCACCATGCCATTTCAGGGCTATAGGTAGTTCATTGATCTTTGTGATCAGAGCACACTAAAAGATAGGGTCAAGATGTCTGAGTTTTATTTTCATAACGTGGTGTTAACAAACATGAATGTATAGGACCCTAATGCCAAGCTAGGAGATTTATAGTTGATGGATTTGGAATCATGGATGAACCATGAGGAATCAAGGGTTGCATAGATGAAGAAGATATTGTCAAGAGAAGAAATTGAACCTCTTATGATTAAAGTTGAATAGTTAGATCCCATGGACCTCATCAATACCCATAATTTGATTGCAAACGATCCTAAACTTGCACCTAGGTATCTTGCTACTCAAAAGAAATCAATTTCACATTTTGAGGACATGTTTAAGTTGTTAGGAGATGATAACATACATGCTTTCCTGAGGAGATGGAACACATTGCCATACAACTTAAATATAAGAGAGTACCACTCTCCTCAAAGATTGATAAAAGAACTAAACAGGACACCCATGTACAAGCAATATATGCAAAGGCTGAAATTTAACTAGATTTGCCTGAAACTCAGTCCCCCACTACTCTTAGGAATGTTAAAAGGAAGGAAGGAAGAAGAAGAAAAGGGGTAGTGGGAGGGGATAGAAAAGAAAGTAAGCTTCTATGAATAAGAAGAGGAAACCATAGCAGAGGCATGGGATGTCAAGGAGGCCACTAGAGCTATGAAGGATATGGATATTGATTGTGTTTCTCAGAGGATGAGCAACACTTTCAGTAGGAGGGTGATGATGAGCCCCATCATTTTGTAATTATATGGGCTTTAATTCACCTCTTGGATTAGTCAAACCAAGTTTTCTCACAACTTATTACATGTTTTTTATTATATTTTGTTTATGAGATGAGTTAGAGTTGGATATTATGCCTAGTGGAGTAATATGCATTGAATGTAGGATTGAAGGAGACAATCAAGGAATTTTGGAAAATATTAAGGTTAAAACTCAAATGGGACAAGGGATATGGATTGTAGGAGGTAAATCATCCTCATTTACTTCTCCCCCATTCGAATATTCCTCCATCCATCACACCAACTCAGAGTGCAAGCAGTGAAGCCATGAGGATTAGAAGGCAGCCTAGCAAGTGAGACAAAAAGAGCTAGTTTATCTTGAGTTTGGGAGCCAATCCTCCTTAATTTTAAGGAAGTCATTGGCAACTTCAGTTGTATAAGTAGAGAGGCCTAGAGCGTCATTAGGATTCGATTTTTTGTTGTAAAGCGCTAAGCTATTTTCGAGCTCTAGACTTGTGGAAGTTTTGTTGATGTAATTTTCTGTTTTGGTAATAAGAATGAGTTTTGTTTTGAGCCAACACTGAGTTAACGTAGAGGACTGAAGCTCTTTAGTTAGGGCCCAACCCTAGCAGCCAAGGCTCCTCTTTCTTGTATCTGTATGTTTAGATTAGTCTCATAGCTTCATTGTTAATTTGCTTTTAGATGTGCTTTCATTGTAAGTAGTGTAGATTGGATTGGTTGTTTATTAGTTTTCTTCCATTTGTGCCTTACATCAGTAGTAGGTTAGCAGGGATAAGAGGAGTAACACAATGTTGTCAATAGGTTTCTTGGCCTCATTTGCTCCCTTTGGGATCATGATTTGAGGAAGGGACCCTTATGCAGCCCCAAAAACACATATTTCTATTTCTTGTATCAGCTTTAGAGTTTACTGTATTTAAGCTAGCATTTGATTAGTTTTTCAAAGTAGGATTTCATTGCCATCTCTTCTATCTTCATTCCTACAGTAGATCCCATCCATTCTTTCATTCCTTTAAGAAACTTTTCTCATGCAGAATGTTGGTGATTAGTTCATTAATTATACTTTTCTAGCTTATGAGAATGCTTCTTGTTTACATAGTTTTTTGGGAATTATACATGTTTTATGTAGATAAGGTGCTTTAAGAGTAGACAAAGACTTTATAGCCAACAACCACCTTCCACTTCATCCACCATAGTCATTCCTTGTTTTCTCCATTGCCTTCACTAGTTTTCATCATTTTACCTAGAAATTCTTCCAAGCACATTGAGTGAATCCAACCATATTCTATCCTTGTTGCTAACTTTTAAGTGATCCTAGACCTTTTCTCACTTCATTGCACCCATCTACAACCTTCCCTAAGCCTTCCATCACTTCTAGCACCTCCCATTTTTATCTCGCCTATATCTTGTAGGTTTATAGGGAATCCTATAGGTTTCTAGTACATCTTGTAGGTTTTCCTAAAATGGCCTATTTTGAGGCTGAATTGAGGAAAAACCTTTATAAAGTCACCAAAGATCCCCCAAGGGTCTCCCACACCATCCAATAATCTCCTAACCCTTCCATCCATCCTCCAACATCCTTAATTTACTTGCCACATCACCAAAACAAATTAGTTTGCATACTTGCTTTTGCATGAAAAGACAAAAAGAAAAAAACATATTTATTTCAGTTCCTTTACTTGCACATTAGTGATGTTTGATGCTTTTTACTTCCATGCTTAGATAGTATCATTTGGTTCATGTTAATCTATCATTAGTGCAAAGCATATTTTCTTGGTAGTTAATTAGGAAATGGTGTGATTTAGCATTGAATTTCGGTCTTTTTCATTATTGCAGTAGAGTAACTCTCCCTTAGAGTAGATTTCCCTTCCTTCCATTAGGAAACCGAGCTTCATATGGATCCAAGTGGCTCCAGAGACATACAAAGGACAAAGAGGGCTTACGGAAGCTCAAAAATCAAAGTGATCAAACTGCTTTTGAACTAGGACCAGAGCGTAGATATTGTCATCCTAATTGCAACAATATGAACGGTTCGTCAATCCGAGCTCATATAAGGGACAAAAAGCCAGTAAAAGTTTTGGTCAAAGTTGGATGATGGGCTAGGTTTAAGTTTCCTATAATTTGACTGACCCTGGGGCATGAAATCTAGCTCCCGAAAGCAGGCGAATTTGTTGGATCGTTAATTTGTCTAATATCCCCTGTATTAGACAAGTTTGAATAATGTGGTTATTGTGTTAAAAATAAAAACTATATATATTTTGGGGTGGCAGGGCACCAACCCTGCCACCCCCCCCCCCAAACAACATATAAAGTTTTAATTAAAATTGGTTGACAGTCCATGACCCCCGTCAGCCCTTAACCAACCCACCGTATAAACCAAAACATTAAATGTTAATGTATGGGGTGGGCAGACGATCTCCGGTGGACCTGCTCCACACCCCTACAACACACTATTAATATATGCCATACATTAATGTGAGGCTGACAGGGATTGAACACGCTCGGGCCACGTGGGTTGGCCCCAAATGCTGTGTACACCAACCAACCTCCATGATATTTAAAACAAAACACCACTATACATTGCATGTTGCCGTTCTAACCAACAAACCCAAACATGCGCATGGTTACAACAAATGATGGAACACACCATAAAACAATTTTTTTGTGTAATTTTGGTAGAGGCGGGGGTTGGAACCCTCGACCTCCCACCTTGTCTCCTCCGCGCCTAATTGAATTACCAACGCACCAAACCAATATCATTGGTTTATCCACCGAAGAAATTATATTTCAATCCTCATTTTCTTAAGTGCGCCAAGCATGGAGGAGTAGAGGTTCTTGCACATGGATTAAGGTGTGTATTTTAATTAATTAACTTGTAGGTGGAACCATGATCCAGAGAAGAGGCAGGTGGAACCATCACTGAGCCAAATTCTCAGGAGGGTCAAATTTTGCAGTGTCAAAATTGGATAAATTGTATGTCAATATTGCACCTCTCAACGACATGAACTTGATGGTGCAGTCACAATTTTGATCTGAGAAGTAGATATTTAGATGACCCAGAGGAGGGAATCTTTAAGGAATCTAGGGGGAATCTAAAAGATTCCTTAAGCCGCAGATTTCTAGTTTCTCATAATTTGGAAATTTGACAGTCGATTTTGCACTATTCGATGCCACAAATATGATGGTTCATTCATATTTTCCATTTGATCATTTCATTTTCCAACCACTTTTGAAATTGGAGTGCAGGTGTCAGCATTCATGTGTGAGCAATCAAGTCCATGTGATTCAACGCTGCAAGATTGATGGTATGGATATCTTCAGTAGCTTGACATACTTTTCTTCAGATGTCCCCAGAATGTGAGCTATTCATGTACTTCTTTTGCTACAAGATGCATTATGCTGCACAAATCCCAATTTGATGCTTGATGTGGGATCTTGTTTTCTTACTTGTCTCATGATTCCTACTTGATTTGATGCAGAATCATTTGTGGTATGTACTTGTTGTCATGATTCATCATGTTTTATTTGAGATCCCTTTGTTGTTATGCTTATGGGATACTCATGTGTCGCCACATATGTTTACATTGAGGTCCTTTTTATGCCATGTTGGTGGGATGCTCATTATCATCATACATGAGTTATGTCATACTGATAGGAGTCCTTTTTGAATGAGAGTTCCTGTAGCGGAACATCTCTTGGAGCCACACCTACGTTAGGGAATTTTCATTGTATGATAGCAGTGTCACCACTTATATACATCATCACTATTGACAGCACTTAATTCAGTGGCCTATACCATCTTGACACCAGGGCCCGAAGACATAGTCCCTCCTGGATGAACTCCATTATCAATGTCTTGAGTTTTATGTTGCTCATTATTGTCATGTTCCTTCTTCTTTACAACACGCATATATGTTAATTTATGCTATTTTAATTGCAATTGTAATCACATCACGAAAGCAAAAGATCTTGGTTAAATCCAGGAGTTGAGTCAAATTAGATCAAATTTGGTATTAGAGTGGTCTTTGCATCGATGTGAATTGCAAGCGTGAATAATGGAATGTGCAGCGATAGAGGATGAAAAAGCAATGTACAAGACTATGCTCAAAATTTCCAAAAGGGTGGAAAGAATGTAGGAAGCTCTACAAAAACAGATAGAGGAAAGGGAGTGATTGCAACTTCAGTTGTGAGCCATGAAAGAGGCCTTAGAAGAACTGAAGCACAACAGCCAAAGTCTTCAAACATATATCTCTAAATTGAATATGCTTCTACAAGAAGAGAAAGAGGAGAAACATCATTTGCCACAATAGTTGCAAGCTAAGGATGAGGCCTTGGAAAAGCTACACCATGACCCATGTGAGGTAAAATGTAATTCTCTAAATTCATGTATGTGTCCTGATGATGATTTCACTGTTTTTGAAAAGCATACCACAGGAATTGGCTCCAAACTATTGAAGAAAGTGGGGTATGAAGGAAAATGCTTGCGCACTAATGGCCAAGGTGTTGTCAACCCCATCAAAGTAGAAGAATTACCCCGTCAGGTAGGACTTGGGTATGTCAGAAAGGAAGTTGGGGAATGTGCCACGACAGCTTGCAAACCACCAACAATAGATGATGAAAAGCCTTCATTAGTTCTTTCCAAATTGACAGAGGAGGTAAAATATGTTGATTTCCTTTCAGTTTCATCTTCACATAGTATGATTTATATTGGATATGTGGAGATACCAATTACAGGGACAAACATGAGGCTCCTTACCAGGATGAGGTACATAGAGGAAGAAGAACTTGGGGTTAATAACCAAGGCATAACTCAACCATTAGAGGTTGTGTAGAGACCTCAATTTGCAGGCTTAGGATACACTAAAGGAGAATGCTTGAAGGTGTCAGATTCTTCCAGGACATCATCGAAATCATTGAGGAAAGAGAATGATGGGAACACATCCCCATCATCCCATGGCAGTGCCCATTGTAGGAAGAGAGCTGAGGCAAGCTCTTATCACCATAATGACACTAGAGATGGTAAGGAATGGTATAACTATTTTCGATGTTCAAATGGTCATTTTGATTATAATCATGTTGTTAAAGATGAACGAAAAACATGACATTGAAAAACATATACCTTTTTTGGATTACATAACCTTACATTTTCTAAGTGTTGGAATAAAATAGCAGCACACAAAAGGAGGAGGCATGAAAGACCCTCTCAACAACAAGTAAACAAACATGTTAAGCAGATTTGGAGAAAGAATATGTATTGCAATCATTGTAATAGAGGTGGCCATCAAAGAGCCACTTGTTGGAGGCTCCATCTAGAGCAACACCTTAAAGACAAAGTGTCGATGCATGAACCAGGTGAAACAATTGTTTGATAAGAAAAACCACCATAGGGAGGCGACCCATTCACCTTGATAAGTGAAAAATGGTTTCTAGATATTTTAGCTTCTCATGGTCGTGGTTTTGTAAATCATTTGTTGCATTTTAAAATGTAAAAGTGATGTTGTGTTTTTTCCATCTCTTGTTAAGAAACAATGATGTCTGGTCTTATTTTGTGTTGCATTTTACAATCTGAAAGTGATATCGTGTTTCCATCACTTGTCAAAGAAAAGATAGTGTTTAGCCTTATCTTTGTAAATCATGTGTTGCACTGATGATGTGTTTCCCATCACTTGTTGGAGAAACAATGATATGTTGGCCTTGTTTTTGTAGCTAGGGTATTCTTTCCATTTTGATGTAAAATTGACCACCGAGTATGTGTTATAAGATCGTGGCAAGTATGGGATGCTTGGGTCATTAGCTGGTCATGTAAGTCAAGAAGGTAATATGCAAAATAATGTACTATAGGTTGCATAGGTTGTAGGTGTCATCTCATCGCTTAAGGCTCCAAAGAACAAAGGTGAAGGAGATGGAGGCGAGACCTTTTTAGGATGCTTGTGATGTATACAAGGTATAGAGAAGTTGCAGATTTTTTTTCATGCTTTTGGAGGACCAAAATCTCCTCAGTGGCGAGGATTGATCTAGGTGGCTCCAGCGACACACATAGGACAAAGAGGGATTATGGAAGCTCAAAAATCAAAGTGATCATAATGCTTTTGAACTAGGACTAGAGCATAGATCTTATCGTCTTGATCGCAATGGTGTGAATGGTTCTTCAATCCGAGCTCGTATGAGGGAGAATGTACCCGTCAAATTTTTCTTCAAAGTTGGACTCTAGGATAGTTTTAAGTGTCCTACAATTTGACTGACCTCGGGGCATGAAACCTAGCTCTAAAAGCGAGCGAATTTGTTGGATCGTTAATTTGTCTAATATCCCCTATATTAGACAAATTCAAAAATGTGCTTATTGTTTTAAAATTCATAAAAATTTATATTTTTGGGGTGGTGGGCCACCAACCCTACCACCCCCCTCAACCAACATATAAAATTTTAATTAAAATTGGCCAATAGGTCATGACCCCATTCGGCCCCCAACCAACCCACCGTATAAACCAAAACATTAAACATTAATGTATGGGATGGGCAGGCCACCTCCGATGGACCCAGCCCACACACCAACAACCTAATATTAATATATGACATACGTTAATGTGAGGCCGGGGCGATTGAACCTGCCCGGCCCACGTGGGCCGGCCCCCACCGGGCGGCCGCATATGTCACATATAGCAACCAATCTTCACATTATTTAAAACAAAATATCATCATACATTGCATGTTGCCATTGTAACCAACAAACCAAAACAAGTGTACAGTTACAACAAACGAAGGGCTGCACCATAAAATAAAAATTGTTTTGTAATTTTGGCGGAGGCAGGGGTTGCAACCCCCAACCTCCCACTTCATCGCCTCCACACCTAACTGAATTACCGATGCACCAAACCAATTCCATTGGTTTATTCGCCAATGAAATTATATTTAAACCCTCATTTTCTTAAGTGTGCCAGCATGGAGGAGCAGGGGAACACGCATGCGGATCAAGGCATTTTTTTTAATTAATTAATTTGTAGGTGGAACCATGATCTAGAGAAGAGGCAGGGGGAACCATGACTGAGCCAAATTCTCAAGAGGGTGAAATATTTGCAGTGTCCAAACTGGACATATTTTATGTTGATCTTACACCTCTTAGTGACACAAACCTAATGGCGCAGTTAGAATTTTGATTTGAGTAGTATGTCTTCAGATGACCTAGAGGAGGGAATCCTTGAGGAATCTAGGGGGAATATTAAAGATTCCTTAAGCCCCAAATTTCCACTTTCTCAGAATTCATAAATTTGACTGTCAATTTTCAACAATTCAATGCCACAAATCTGATGGTGCATTCATATTTTCCATTTGATCATCTCATTTTCCATCCACTTTTCAAAGTGAAGTGCAAGTGTTAGCATTCATGTGTGAGTATTCATGTCCATGTGACTTGACGCTGCAAGATTGATGGTACAGTGAGCTTCAGCAGTTTGACATCCTTTTCTTGATATGTCCTTAGGATGTGAGGTATATGTAGTGTGTTCGTGTACTTATTTTTCTATGAGATGCATTGTGTTGCACGGATCCATGTTTGATGTTTGATGTGGGATCTTGTTTTCTTACTTGTTTCATGATTCTTGCTTGATGTGATGCAGAATCATCTATGGTATGTACTTGTTGTCATGATTCGTCATGTTTTTCTTGATATCCCTTTGTTGTTATGTTGATGGGATACTCATGTTTCACCATGTATGTTTGCATTGAGGTCCCTTTTATGCCATGATGGCAGGATGCTCATTATCATCATGCATGAATTATGTCATACTGATAGGAGTCCTTTTTGAATGAGAGTTCCTGTAGCGGAACATCTCTTGGAGCCACTCCTACGTGAGGGCATTTTCCTTGTATCATAACGACATCACCACTTATTTACATCATCACTATTAATAACACTTAATGCAGTGGTCTACACCATCTTCACACTAGGACCTGGAGACGTAGTCCCTCCTGGACAAACTCCATTATCAATGCCTTGAGTTTTATGTTGCCCATCATTGTCATGTTCCTTCTTCTTTACAACATGCATATATGTTACTTTATGCTATTTTAATTGCAATTCTTATCACATAGAGAAAGAAAGAGATCTTGGTTAAATCTAGCAGTTGAGTCAACTCAGATCATTCTGATTCAATAAAAGTCTAGCTTGAAAAACCTAGTGGTCTCTCGCCAGCTGAATCATGACAAAAGGCAGAACCATCACTTTTACTTGTATATACAACGTTGTCACCTCCAAGTTTGTACGAACCCCGAGTTGATAAAGTAAAGATGGTAGCCTAGTAGTTGTAGCATTCTTGTTGCAATACTAGCGCTCATCAGTCAGTCCCGCATAACCTAGCCAAAAAGTGATTGTTGAAAACACTGTAGGTGATTGGATGGTTATTTTTCTGTTAAAGGGAGCTGAGAGAAAGCATTTAAGGAGCATATAATTGCAAATTTGCAGCCAAAAGAGCATTAATGAAAGTGATTTGGAGGGAATAAATGGATTTGATATCAAAAATGGCTATAAATACATCATCTTATGCCTATGTTTGAGCTAAGATGATTACTGCATGTATAGACAAGTTTGGCAAGATGTAGAGAAGGAGTTTTCGCAAAAGGTGCTTGGGTTTGAGGTAGATTTTCCTTAGTGGTAGAAGAAACTATTCTAGGAGTGTTGGCTTAAGGGAGCCTGACCTAGGTTCAGTGTTGTTCGTGCCAACCAACAAAATCGTAACATCTAGCCCTTTCGGCAACAGCCTGCAGAGTGCAGGTTGTAGTCTCACTTGAAGAAGTATTGGGGGATGTTATTATTGTAGTGTTTTCTTATCAAATATGTACAAAAAGAGCCCACTTAATATTGTGGATAACAAACAATATCAACAATATAAATGGCTTCTAAACATTGTAGATCTACAGTGACTGATAGACACAAAACCTGCCAAAGTTTGGATCTATGCCACAATCATAGTAAAACAACATAAAGAAAGAGTAATAACTCCAATCGTCCAATGGAAACCATATATGTAAAGAATAATTTTATTATAACACCTATGAAGGAATAAGTAGATGTTAATAGTCCCCCTCTATGGATGGGTTCTTGTCTATCCTCAAATATCTTTAGCTTGTGTAAAGTCTCTCTCCTCTATAATGTCAAATCCTAGCAAAAATATGCTGTGCGACAATGAAAATAATCAAAAGAGAATAATGAATGGAAAACCCTTCTATTTATAACAAAATATAGAGTTATCCTCGAATAATGCACAATAATAAAATATTATTGATCCCATTCTTGGAATAACCACCTAGAATATTTTATTATATGTGTTTAGGAGAGAAAAAGTATTTAAACTTTTATTTAGAAATAGTAAATAAATAAATGATTTACTTATCATCTCAAGGAATTAGTTAAGGAATAATAAACAAATAAGGATTTATTTAATTATTCCTAATGAATTTAGTTAAATTTGGCAAAGAGTAATAATTAATTAGTGATTAATTAATTATACCTAGAGAAAAATAAGATAATTAATGATTTATCTATTTATTTTTCATGATTGGGTCAAATATGACAAGGAATAATAATTGAACAATGGTTTAATTAATTATTCCTACAAGAAAATCAAATAAATAGTGATTTATTTAATTATTCTTCAAGGGTTTAACTATAAATTACTTAACAAAGGTGGTTTATTAAGTAATTTCTCACAATGAAAGCAATTTTACTATGGTAAAATTGGCTTTACATGGTGTATGTTGATCCATCTAGTAAATTAGGCTAGATGATCAAATTTTTGGTGATAATAGATTGCACCCCAATGTACGAGTGTTAGGAGCAAAATGTATCATCGAAGTACATTGTAAAGACACAATCACTAGACAACACAAGGGAGTTTGAATTGAAAGAGGATAGGGACAAAGGGGGCGAGACTACTGAAAGTCTCCTTTTATGTTGTGGTACCAGACCTTGATGATGCAGGGGAGGCATACCCATACCCACAGCAATAACTTAGTACAAAAATAATGGTTCGCCCAGAAATATAAAACTAAGCAATGAAGTACATGTTGAATGGTACATGACATGCTGGCATAACAAAGCCATAAAATAATACAATTTGTCCCATATACATAATTCTCCTGGAAAAACATGAGCCATGACTGAATATAATAATTTTTGAGTACATGAGATACAAAACCCCTTCCCTCAAAAAATGGGTGGGAAGGAGGGTAGAACAACCGGAGAATCCCTATTGAACAAGGAAGGGCTCTATAAAATTGAATGTATCATCTGGAGGAGATGTGCATGCCATGAACATTGCGATTGGTAGGAACATAACCCATCAACTCTGTGGAACTGCATTTGAGGTTGTAGCATAGTAGGTATGCATCCGAGCATGTGGGGGGGATACTTGAAGGTCCACCCCCTCATGAGGCCTAAAACATCTCACACACACACGGGAATCACTCGTACAATCAGCTGCATCACTGGACCATCAAGTGTATGGATCACAAACTTGAAATTACCAATTCAAAGGAAAATAATGAGACCCTCTACTCAATCCAAGTCGTCGAACAAGAATGGAAGTTGGAACCGAGATACACTACCCTATAGACTATTCTTCTAGAATAAATGAGCTAATGTCAACGGAATAGGGCTCGCGATAGATGAGGCAATGAGGATCCTCAACAAAAGCATGAGGGAAAATAGTAATGTAATTGATGGACTGACACTATGGATAATGTGGAAAAAGGGACTGAGGGACAAATAGAGGACTTCCATTTTCAAAGCATATAGTGCATGGTTGACCTGGAAACAACTGACTCAACTCCGAAGGTGATGGGGACAGTATGACTAGAGACGAAAATGGGCAATACAGGATGAATGATATGAAAATATGGATGAAATATTGTGACATGATATAATGGGACATGTAATAGACTCCAAGATTGCAAGGGTGACTCATTGCGGATGCTCTGAACAAGGGTGACTCGATGATGCTTTCACACAGACCAGGCTCATTGGGGACCATCAAAACATGAGTAAATGATGTTTACTCATGATGAAATTCAACATATGATATGAAACGTATTAAGAGGAGGAGGACCTCAAAGTACAAGTGTTTCTTTGTGACAAAATTTGATTTTGAGAGGCGATGAAGTGACCCTTCTTGGAAAAATGACTTCTTGGTGAAGTGTCAAATCATCCAAAACTGGGGAAGACCCATTATAAAGCTCAATTAGAGATTTCCAATGATGCTAATGGTTCATCAAATGGAGCTACAATCTTGTCACAATTTGTAATGGAAGAACTATGGGTTTTCCTATAAAAGGGTATTTTCCCTCCAATTTGAGAAGAGGAGAAGGCCCTGAATCTTGTGGAGATCATAGCAGACAAACTGACCATCGAAATAGGGATATGTGGCTTTGAAGAAGGTGGTCTTACTTATCTAATTATTGCCTTAATGCTTCTTGGAATGATGGTTCCTAGTGAAGAATTAAAGGAAGAGGAAAATGAGAATGAACTACTAGAGGAGGTCTAGAATCATTCTCACACAATAAGTCAAACGTGGGGACTATGTGGACATAGAGTAGAATATTTGAAGATATGGTATCAAACATCTATGATATGCAATGTTCATATGGCTCGCTAGAGGGATTGGTAGGACAAATTGTCTAAGGAGTGGGAGGATAATCGACCATATCTAGATTCGGTGGGATCCAGGCCAAGACACAATTTAGAAGATGGACAGGGGAAAACCATCATGCCCCCAAGCATGGGATACTTCCTGCAAGTGTATGTGATGGAGGGGACTGATCTTGTAAGCAAAGGTGGGAATTATGACCCTAACAAGAGGAGTTTGTGGAGCACCATTGTGTTCCAAGTGCTCAAAAAAGGGATTCAAGCATCTCGACCCAACCTAGCATGAGATCCACCAAAGGAGATGATAATGAGGTGTAAGGGCCTATGTACTCCCCTAGTATGCTATGGGCGTACTGGATGTACTTATAATGGTGGACTCCAAATACTTCTAGGTTTTATGTGATGCATAATATGAGTATGAATTTTATATGATGATGATGGTTGACCATTTGTTTGGTTATGGTTATCTTCTGTGGTATACATGTGATAAATTTCAATCTAGAAGGTTGCTTGCAATGGTATCTACATAGTGATTTTGGTCTCTAGGAACATGACTAAATGTAATGGTTTCAAATTCACCTACCAATATCTTAACTCGTAAATATTTTCTAAATAGGACTTGGTTATTCACATGATACACACCATTTAATTGCATGAAAGGTAGCAAGGAATCTAAACGAACATGAAGATGAAGGTGCAATGATCAAGGAAATCGACTAACAAACCTATGACTGCATCATATTCAGCCTAATTATTGGTGGAAAATCCAATGCATAAGCCTTTTGACAAGACTAACGTATGCAAGGGGGTAAAAATCACCCAGGTTGTTGAGGCTAGATTCCAGGAGAAGCGACTTGCACCGTCAGCATGACCAATATACAATGTGGACGATGGATCCATATGAAAGGTGAAAAAGACAATGGATTAGATGATGTAATCTACCTAACTTCATGGGAGAAATAAAGACACACAAATCATAGGGATGTGCTATGAATAAAATTCCTGAGGTATAGCACATTAGGAGAATTAGGAAGGAAATGGCCTTCAAAATCCTCTAAAGAAATGCCCCCTTGCTTAAGGGTAGGGGAAATCAGGTATACATAGCTTCCATGGTGTCCTCATCAGGTTGGACGATGGGTAGATAGGAGGAAGACTGACTACATGATGTGGCGGCATTACTTAGTGCATCAACCTGAGAAACAAGGTTCACATACGCATCATCTTTACTGGTAGATGATAGGCTAGTAGATGGAGGATTTATGGATGTTGAGACCTTGGATTCTATCGAAAGAGGTTTGATAGAAGCATGCACAGAAACCTCAAAAAGGTTTGACTACGAGGAAATAAAGGATAATGACAGGTAAAGGATATGGACCCTGGTGTCTGTCATCTCGACATTGGGGGGAGGGATCACACTACTGGGGCCAAAGTCCCCCTATTTTGGTTGACTAGTGGTACCAGAATCCATGGGTAGAGGAGTATATGATCCACTACAAGTGGCCTCATATTCACGAATCACCCTAAGGCAATCACGAAATTCATAGAGATGAGGGAAACACTACGAATAGTGACCATGATGATCACATAAGGCACAAGGGTGGTTTGTGCACAACATTTTGATTTTCTTAGGTGGGACCAGTAAGTTAACATGGACTTCTAGGATATTTGACTCAGGGAACACTTCATGAACCAAGGGTTTAATTTTAGAAAGCTCGGGCCAATTATTGGCGGCATGCCCAACAACTTTACACAAAACACATGGAGGTGATGACTTCTAGGCCCTAGGGGCTAGAGGAGCTTGGGGAACCTTTTCTTTTAGCTTTGCCCCCCTGGCTAGATGCTTTCACAACAAGACTTGGTTCCTATTGACGTTGTAATGGAACTGAAGCAGTGGTAGGGGTCATGGGGACTGGTTGAACCGGGGTCAAAGCATGATAAGGTCTTAGCCCACCAGGCATAATTCTTGTAGGGGGGTCGATGTACCATACTGCGATCCCCAGAGTCATGTTAGGAAGGACTAGTGAAGCGATGACAAGGAAAGAAAATACTCCTAGAGGGGGGACTAAGAAAGGTATCTGGCATGCAGGGCAATTATCCCGGTGAGATAGCTCCTAGATGGTTGAGACCTGAAGGAACAATTCTTGGTCAAAACAGTGGAGAGGCACCCACAAACAGAGGAAGTCCGAGGAGGGTGGATCCAAAGGACTCAGCTGGAAGAGCAACAATAGGGTGGTGAGGAGCTAGTTGTTGATCAGGTGTACCAGACTATTTAAGGGTAGCTCATGACATTGGTAACATGCAAACACTCATAGACTTAGGCTCTAATATGGGAGGGGGAGGACCAAGGAAAGCACCCAACAATGAGGAATATTTATAGACTTTGGGTGATCCACTGGTGAGAGAAGTTGAATATTGTTTATCAGACACTGACAAGATAATGGACTCAAGGGAGGTCACAGATGTTGGCTCATAGTAACTCAACTAATTGATGGTAACAATCCTCCCTTTTTGGGGAATCACATCTTGTGGAACACTGCAGACACGATGGTTGATATGGAATATGTGTAACTATGACCTAAGAGAGTGTTTTAATGCAAAGGGGCATTATTGACTTCAATGTCAACATGGACAGTCTTACCCGCAAGAGTCACTGGACAATTGCAGTACATGCCAATGGGCTAGGAAAAGTGTCCATCCCAAGCATGCAAAGTGATGGTGGAGGGGGACAACTCAGGTGACTTAATTTTTTTCCAAACAACAGTAGACATTACAAAGGTGGATGTGCCTTCATCAATAATGCATCAAGAGATGATGGCATTACGGAATCTAACTAGCATCTGGAAAGAAATAGATGAAGGCAATGGGGGATGTCCTGATGTATCAACCAGGAAGAGAATTAGGCAATCATTAGAAGGATATACTGCACCCAAGGCAGTTATTAATCTTTCTTTTAGGATGGGCATGACTAGAGGACTTCCTACATCAACATGGCAGCAAGTGATTGTGCCAAGTTATCTGCTATACTGTATGCATGGGTAGATCAGTTAGAATCTGCATTACAATGTAACGGTCCCTTTAGGATCATAGGAATGGCCTCAACAATAGGTTGAGGGATCTACAAAGGACCATTTGGTGTTGTAAGAGGCTCAACCGATACCTTGGCTTTTGTCTTGGTAGCAGACGAAGTTGAGGGCTTGTCATATTGACGTGACCGAGATTGTAGGTTGATATTGGAGGGGTTAACCTCATCAGAGATCATCATAAGGATCTGGTAGTCACCAGGACTAGAAGGTTGGGTGGAATGGACTACTTGACTTGACTAAGGTTGAGTAGCAATAAATCCTTTTTGAGGGAAAGGATTTTTTTAGCACTATTGATTAAGATGGTGCAGGATTTTGAGGTGATTGCTGACCTATAGAAGTTTCTTTAGCTTAACACATTTGGCGCAACTAGGGTAAGAGAGGATAGTCATGTGCATAATTGACATGTACACCATAGCATGCACAAGGCTTGCTCGTATGAATAACCATGTTCTGCTTGGGCTGGCTACCCTATTTCTAGTTGTTGGTGTTAGGTTGGTTCCCTAAGGGTTCACTAGGTTGGTTACCTTGATTACCCTGGTTGGTTACCCTTGTTACCCTTCCCCTTATTATTTTTCTTAAAATTTTGGGGATTGGTCGCACTCTGCTATGCACACACTTGACCTTGAGGAGGCGGTGGTTGTTGGGGCTCATGATGCATGGGAGACTACGTAATGCTTGAGGGGATGTAGAACTAGGCTATGCATAAGAAGGAGAAATAGTTTGGTAGATGGGTTGGGGCCCTAGAAACATGTTGCGAGGAGGGGCATAAGTATTGGAGGAACTAGTGACCCCCTATAGGTAGCCATAAATTTGTTGAATATATGGCGAATAGTGTGAAAGAGATCCAATGATACAATTGGTGGCATGAGATATCCCCACTGCATTGGCACTTCTAGGATGAGGGAGGTCTAGAATGATGGTATAGACATAACTGGATTGTGCATAAATTAGATAATATCTTAGAGCAGTTTTGAGATATTCTTCCCCGATCTAAGGAAAATGGGATGCAACATCTTTTCCAGTGGGAGATAAAAGACTCATATGAAACCAATGTAGATAGACACGGTCTTCGAAAGGTGGGGCACAACATGTGCTCTTCCTTCGATGCCACTCTTGAACATGGTCAGAAAGGCGAGTGGCAGAGGACAGGTGAAAAGCGGTCAATATCTTCGTACCAATGTTGTACCAGAGAGGTAACTAAAAATATGAAAAGAACGCTTTATCAAGGGTCACAAAAATGGAATGAGATGTGGAGGGTTGGTCTACATACCATTTGGCAGGGTCTCCAATGAGCGTGTGTTGGAAGATTCAAAGATGAGTGGAGTCATCAGTTATGGAGTTGGATAAACACCACATGTGGAAGGATCAGACATCGTTGGTAGGATCCTCTCTAGCATTACCCTCAAACTTCGAGATGTCTAAGGGAAGCTTGGTCGACACAGAGGGCCAACCAACATCATGGTGTATGGGGTCATTTATCAACTGGTTAAAATCCGGTAAACTTAACCCACCCATAAAGGGGAGCATTCCGTCTGTCGAAACGGTTCTTAACACTATTCCGCTTGATGTGACCACCGGGATAGAACCGGAGCCAACATCAGGTTGGGTTCCTGTACCAGTTGTGGGTGCAGACACGGTGATGATATGCAGTGAAGGAAGCTCAAAATTAGATGAGGAATAAGAAGAACCAAGAGAAGAGTTGGTATGGGGACTTAGAGGGCTATGAACTCGAACCCGACGAGGAGGGGTAATATGCTGAAGCGTAAACTGGGGTGAAGGCCTAATAGTCTATGCGACAAATGCCTTGGTGGCACAATGGTGGTAAGACACATGTGAACACATAAATGGTAAAGGGAGATCAACAATATGCATTTTTCTTAAAGAGGGGCATAAATTTATTATGTTAAGTCTTGGCTTGGTGATATTAACCAAGCTCCCTTTTCTTAAGGTGTGCTTGTGTGTGCAAGTGCATTTATTGATTAAGCCTAGATGATGTTTGTAGAAAAGGAATAAAGCTTGCTGAAAATAAATTAAAATTAATAATAGAAAATGAATAGAAAAATAATTAACTAAACCCCACCCAAACTGGGTTTGAAAACACTGTGTTGGTTGGTGGCTAAATCAACGGAAAATACACTAAAATGGTCAAGAGATCTAAATGTCAGTGTGACTGGGATCAAGTTACATTAAGCTGAAAACCAAAAGTCACCCAGGTTCTTGGATCTGAAGTATAAAACCTAGCGGAGTCACCAATTTTTTGATTGGAAACAATAAAAAAATCCCCAATGGAGTCACCCTCTATGGGATGGGTTCTTGGCTATCCTCAAACGTCTTTAGCTTGTGTAGAGTCTCTCTCCTCTATAATGTGAAAACAAAACAAAAATATGGTGTATGACAATGAAAAAAATTAGAGTTACAACAACGAGTGCAACAATGAAAATAATCAAAAGTGAATAATGAATGGAAAACCCTTCTATTTATAACAAAATATTGAGTTACCCTCGAATAATGAGAAATAATAAAATATTGTTGATCCCATTCTTGCAATAACCACCTGGAATATTTTATTATATTTGTTTAGGATGGAAAAAGTATTTAAACTTTTATTTAGCAATAATAAATAAATAAATTATTTGTTTATCATCTCAAGGAATTAGTTAAGGAATAATAAACAAATAAGGATTTATTTAATTATTTTTAAGGGATTTAGTCAAATATGACAAAGAATAATAATTAATTAGTGATTAATGAATTATTATTAGAGAAAAATAGGATAATTAATGATTTATTTGTTTATTTTTCATGATTGGGTCAAATATGACAACTAATTATAAGTGAACAATGGTTCAATTAATTATTCATATTAGAGAAAAATAGGATAATTAATGATTTATTTGTTTATTTTTCATGATTGGGTCAAATATGACAACGAATTATAAGTGAACAATGGTTCAATTATTTATTCCTAGAAGAAAATCAAATAAATAGTGATTCATTTAATTATTCTTCATGGGTTTAACTATAAATTACTTAACAAAGGTGGTTTATTAAGTAATTTCTCATAGTGAAAGCAATTTTACTATGGTAAAATTGGCTTTACATGGTGTACTTCAATCCATATAGTAAATTAGGTTAGATGATCAATTTTTTGGTGATAACAGCTATAACTAGGTTTCTACATCCAGAGATAGTGTGATAAGTGGTCTTAGCCCTTTGTAGCTCAGATCTACCTTTGTTCAGACCAGTATCTTTTTATGGCTTGCTACTGCAACTCTAAGAAAATAGCCTCTAGACCTTTGTGAAGGTCTGCGATACCACTTTGTAGAACCTAAAGGAGTAAACTATCCACTTTCATGCACTAATTAATAACCCTAGATCTACCTTCACACAGATCTATCCAATTCATCAAAAGCATAATATAATTAACCCTTATCTTCACCAAAACAGTTAGTTACTTAGTCCAGGCATAAATGTTATAGATTCAATAGATTCATGCAGCATTTACACATTATTCCACAAAAAAACATAACATTGAGTGACAAACATAACATGAACAACATTAATAATAATACTCAAAGGAAAGGCATTTGTCCAAAATCAGTCTTTATTAAGATTTAGTGTTCAGTTTATAGACTTCTCTACCCTGCGCACTCAGCTGTAGGGGTCCATGCACTCAGCTACGGACTTACCAAGGCCTCTTGCAAACTCAGCTATAGGAGCCTTCCCCTTTCACCTAGGTACATGAAGTAGAGACTTCCTCTCTTAGGACTTGCCCAAAACAATCTCTATCTTGACTTAGTTACTTGTCTACTACTTCTTAGGCTCGTTATGACTCAACTATATATAGCATTATTGCTTACAATACCATGGCTCACAACTTATAGGTGAGTCTCAAAAACAACCTATTACTTGCTCAAACATGGGGCTAAAGCCCCTTTGACTCCTAATTAAATGTGCACTCCTCATCGACATTTCATGGAGACTTTACATTCTTTACAAAACTTTTAAAAAATTAGGTTAAACTAACCCCAAAATTGACCCTAAGGACCCTCTCCCAATAGACCCCCAACATAACTATGGTGACTCGCCCTCGAGTCACTTGGCTGGTGCTTTGATATTGCTACGGAGGCCACCTAGCTCAACTTGTAATGTCGTTATGCCAATAGAGCTCTGTACCATAGTGTGTTGTACTTCCTCTACCAATTTCTCTATCATTGGTCCTTCCACTGCAAGGCACATTGTCCCCTCTATTTGCTGCAATATCCTTATCCTTCCCTGAAGTGATAGAGTGATATGGGAGGATTCGTCTATCCATGGATGTAATCTCACCTTGAGAAGGGCCTCTTTCCTCTGTATCACTTCTGTCTGTGATTGTAGTTGTTTGCCTTCCTACAATTGTGCAAGGCGTTGGGCTACTGCCAAAGTGTAGGCAATCACTCAGACTTCATCATACTTGCACTGTGTCTCCATAATATCGGTGTTAAGACTCTGCAAGTTAGGGTTCTCCTGTAGGTTTGTCCATAACTCCATAGCTTGATCAAACATCATTACATAGTCTTTGACTAGGATATCCAATGTGCCTATGTTTTCCTTGATTGTTGCTCCACGTTGCTCCCAAACCTTTTGTGGAGTGGTTGGCTGCAACTTCAACTATAGCTCCAAGATCTTCATTTAAAAATCAAATGTAACTTTATCGATCTCATCCTTTGACGCACAGACTGCAGCAGCCAATTTTCTAATTTTTGTTGTCGCTACGACATCCTCTGAGTGGTTCAATTCTGGAACTGACTTGCATGCCTGCTTTATTGCTACCTCTAGTCTCTAACTTCATGCTTGTAAATCCTCCTTTTCTTTTAGTTCCTAAGCCTTCTCTGCAAAAATCTGCTCAATATTTACCTTAAATTCACTTATGACTACAAGGGCGCTTTGTTCTTAGATCCTTAGTTCATCTAAAACCCCTCTAAAGAAATGCATGGAGGGTCTGAAGTGGCAGCATGGCCAAGTTGAATCCCATGTCCTTCATTATACTTAACACAACATCATATTCCTCTGACTCCATGTGAATAAACCCTTCTGGTAAAGGTATGACTCTCAGGTCTTGAGTCTGTTCCAACTCTGCTACTATCCCACTCCCTTGTGCCAAGCTCACTTGCCCCATTCTTGCATGAATCCAACTAGTCTAGATTTGTAGCCCATGTAGATCCTTCTGGATGCTCCCTAGCATCTGAATATATTGTTGTTCAAATTGCTACCATAACTTTGCTGTGGTATCTCTGAACTTGTCACTGATCTGATTGAGATCCCCTTCTTTAAGGACCATTGGGTCGATGCATGTCTATTTGTCTTATTTATGCTTCTTTCTTGGCCCAACAATTGTCTCCTTTCCACGCTTCATCAATGTGAAGTGAGTACTCTACTCCTCTCCACCACCTCCACCCTATCTATATAGTTCTTACTCATTTATATGCTCAAAAGCCAATTCTTTGACTCCCTCTGTGATAGTAAGCTCTGCCTACGGCATGGTCCTTCATAGCATGCTCTGTTTCCGTAGCTGCCTTAGCATCAGCTTATTTCTTCTTCTGCTCAGTCAGAGCTCACACTGCCTTCTATGTGGCCTACTTATTCTTCTGCACAGTGGATCTTTGTACACCTTTACTGGTACCTACACCAAGCTCTGTGGGTTCGCGTCACTCTGCTGGAAACCTCCCCACGATCTCCTCTACATATTTTTCTTATACTATGTATGGAATCTTGTGCCATATATGCTTTAGGTCCTTCCATGCCCTGACTGTTACATTGTCGAAATCAGCCTTGAACTCCACAAAGGCCATCAAATGCTCAAACAAGGTTTGGGACAACCTTGGCCACTGACTGATGACTGTCATAAGATTCATCTCCATCAATACCTAGAAGCAATTTTACTCTTTGATCCTCTCTAGATCCCTTATTTCCCACAATGAAACAAACTTCTCTGCTTCCGGTAAGTCCTCTGCCTACGAAGCAAACTAGTTGTCCTCCAGTAATCTCCATGCGGCTAAGACAATTGACAATAGTAGCCATGCATAATGGAAGGGCTTATTATCCTCCTGAGCTTCGCGACAGTTCACGAGGAACTCCTTGCAAAAATACTTTTCCCAGTTATATTGGACTCCCTTCATGCACTGGGTAGCCAATGATACTACAGGCACTAGAACTTCATTCGTTCGACATTTCCTCATAATTTTTCCTATAAGAATTTTGGAGGATGAACTACACCACCTGGTCATGAATAAAGCAGATGGAATATCTGTAGTAGCCATGCATAATGGAAGAGCTTATTATCCTCCTGAGCTTCACAACAGTTCATGAGGAACTCCTTGCACAAATACTTTTTCCAGTTATATTGGACTCCCTTCATGCACTGGGTAGCCAATGATACTACAGGCACTAGAACTTCATCCGTTCGACATTTCCTCATAATTTTTCCTACAAGAATTTTGGAGGATGAACTACACCACCTGGTCATGAATAAAGCAGATGGAATATCTGTGTGACTCCTTTATGAGACCATATTGTGCCTTCATCTTATCTACTAGTTCTTTTTTACTAGTTTTCCCTCCAAACTCCTTGGCATGGTCCACCCCTTTGTACGATAGCTTTTTTATCTGATGAATGAGCATATAGGTGATTGGGATGGGTTCCCCAAGCCATAGGCATCCATCATGTACCAGCGTAAGCAGTTGGTGCACACACTATTTTGATGATTGATCTGTGAAAGTGCGGTATGCAGAGCACGTGCAACAACCCAGCCTGCTCAACACCTCTGACCCACTTCATGGCTTCCAACCGTATAACTCCCATCTCTTCATAATATATTTTATTTATATATTTGCTAGTGTCCAAATGAGGGAATCTCTCATTTTCCGTGAGATCCAAATCATCCATCTTTAACACTGGAATGTGCGCTAAGACTGTGCCTTCAAATTCAGCCTGTTCTAGCAACAGGGGCATCGAGATTATAAAATCCGCGGAATTAGGGTCTTTCATAACTTTGGCCTTCCCTTTCCACAGAGGGATATATTTCATGAGCTGTGTGATAGGCTCACCCTCCTCAACATCCAATTCCTCCATACCTTCGAATTCTTCTTCCTCCAAATCCACCACTTTCTCCAGCTGTTTATCCTTTTCCTCCTTCTATTATACCTTTGGGTTCTTCCTTGGTGAATATCTCACCTGCATCAATTTCTTCTACATTACTTTTGTAGCATATTTCTTTGGCCTAGGCAACCTCGGTGCTGTCGTACAGTGGGCGTAGTTTCCATGCTTATTTCCAGTGCCACTGCTTAAGAGATGACAACTTCAGAACTCACGACTTCCGTAGGATTTGTGGTAGTCATCCATTCTAAGAATAGTTCAAGGGCTCCTACAGAAAAATTTGCAAACGAGGGTCATGACACAAGTTCTTCTAAAACCTTACAATTCATATAGTGACAACAAGAAGGCTCAGACACAATTCTCATAATAATAAGTGTTCTACGGTGGACAAATATGCTCAAATTATAGAAGGTTTTAAATTCGACCGTTCCCTCTATTTTTTTATCATAATTGCATCTTTGGCAGTAAATATTCAAAGATTTTCGCCATAAATGGCACCTACCCACTCCTCTTAATGGAATTTTTTCCATCAAATCATGAATAGTAACTCTAACAACTACTTTTGGACCCATTTGCACAACACCATCCTCCATGGTGCAACTTTAGGAACTTACAGGGTAAGTTCCTCAGACAGAACACCAAAAGGACACCGCTCACAAACAGATCACAGATCAATACACCAGTATTTTGACGTGGTTAAAACCCTCAGAGAGGGAAACAGTCCACGGCCTGCGCCAACGTGGCTATTACAGGCAATTTATTAATAAAAGAATGAAAATTTACATAAGCTTCTCTCATGCACGGTTAACCTACAAATGACCTCCCATGCGCTTTAAATAGAATTCATGGACCAATCAGGTGTCAAGCCACGGATCAAGTGTCGGTAATACCGAGGAGAGAATGAACCGTCGGATCACTACATATCGTGACCGTCGGATTGTAAGTTACAAAATGTACAACGGTAAAGAAACACACTTTACCTAACTCTATACCTAACTCTATACTAGACCAAGTTGAACTTAACTATTTCCTATGTGTCGGAATATCCTAACATCCCCCCTTAAGAACAACTTGGGATAGGATTGAAGGATTTACAAATATGACACAATAGGAGAAGGAAGGAGGCACTAGAGCCTATCCCCCCTTAGTGACAACTTCCTGAACTCCAAGCATATATCGAAGTTTAGTGAACTTCGCCTCTGTGAGAGCCTTTGTGAAGATGTCTGCAACCTGATCATCTGTTGAACAATATTGCACTTCAAGAACATGGTCATGAATGAGTTTTCTGATGAAGTGCATGTGTAGTTCAATGTGTTTGCTGCGCTGATGCTGGACTGGATCTTTGCATAGCTTAATGGCACTTTGATTATCACACCAAAGTGTGGTTGGATGCTGCTGCTCAAAGCCAAATTCTGATAGGATCTGACGAAGCCACAAGGCTTCCTTACTAGCTTCCACGGCACCACGATACTCTGCTTCTGCTGACGAAAGAGAAATGGCAGCCTGTTTCTTACAAGCCCATGTAATAGGTCCTGAACCAAGAGTGAAGACATAACCGGCAGTAGAATTCCGATCATCAGGGTCACCAGCCCAATCAGAATCAGTGAAACCAACTAATAGAGGAGTTGCTTTGGCACTGTAATGAATCCCAAACTGTATTGTACCTCAAACATAACGAAGTATTCTTTTAGCTGCTTTCCAATGACTTTCAGGGGGGTTTTGCAAAAAACGAGCAACAAGGCCAACAGCAAAGGAAAGGTCAGGACGAGTATGGGTTAAATACAAGAGTTTTCCTACAAGTTGACGGTATAAGGTAGCATCAACTTCAGGAGAAGTACAAGAGACTGAAAGTTTGACTTCAGACTGAAAGGGAGAAGGAGTTGGCTTACAATCTTCCATGTGAAAATGATGAAGAATATCACAAGCATACTTGGACTGGGAAAGGGAAATACCCTCCTTGGAATGCAAGACTTGAAGACCGAGAAAATAGTGTAAGTGTCCTAAGTCTGTCATTTCACATTTCTTTTTAAGGCTGGACTTCACATGGTTTATAAGGTTGGGATCACTGCACCAGTAAGAATAAGATCATCAACATAAAGAACAAGGATGATAAGAGAGTTGCCCACTTTCTTGGTGTAGACAATATTGTCAGAATAACACCTAGAAAAGCCAGATTCTAAAAGAAAGCTATCCAATTTGGCATACCAAGCCCGAGGAGCTTGCTTGAGACCATAAAGAGATTTCTTAAGTCGACATACAAGGCTGGAGTCTGTTTGGATGAAGCCAATGGGTTGTTCCATATAGATTTCTTCATGCAAGTCCCCATGCAAGAAGGCAGATTTAACATCCATCTGATGGACTTCCCATTTTAAAGAGGCAGCAAGGGAAAGAACAAGGCGGATAGAGTTCATTTTGGCAACAGGGGAGAAGGTTTTAGTGTAGTCAATGCCTTCAACATATGAAAAGCCCTTAGCAACAAGACGAGCTTTATGTTTATCAACTTTCCCATCTGGTCCATACTTGGTTCTGTAAACCCATTTACATCTAACAAGTTTGCGTCCCTTTGGTAGAGGAACAAGATCCCATGTATCATTTGCCAACAATGAATGATATTCTTCATTCATAGCTGCTTCCTAATGTGGATGGCCTGAAACTTCTGCAAAAGTGTCAAGATCATGATTTACTGGAGCTTGAGCCAGTAAAGAAGAGGCTCTTTCAAACTGAGAACGTGTACGTCGCTGATCTGTAGGATCACCGGCAAGATCACCTGCTGCATCCCGAGTAACACGGACCCATCTTGGAAGTTGAGGATCCTGAGAAGGTGGTGGAGGATTATCATCCTCACTTTCATCATTTGAAGAAGAAATGTTTTCGAAAGTAGAAGAGATAGGAAGAGGTAGCACATCCGCCGGACTAGGCTCGCGGGCCGATTTATTTTCATCAAATTTTACATCTCTTCTAATGATAACATTTTTGGACTTAAATGGAATAAGTCTATAACCTTTTACATCTTCACTGTTCAGAATATCCAACAAAAGTACATTTCTCACTCTTAGGTTCTAAAGCTTTATGCTTTTCATCTGGAATATGGGCCTGTGCTTCACTTCCAAAAATACGAAAGTGACTTACATCTGGTTTAATGGAACTCCAAGCTTCTTCTGGAGTGATATTCTTTAGAACCTTAGTAGGAGTGCGATTTATTATATAATTTGCACAATTAATTGCTTCGGCCCAAAAACTAAGACTGAGTCCTTTAGATTGCAGCATACAATTAGCCATTTCCTTTAAGGTGCGATTTTTCCTTTCAGCTACACCATTTTGTTGTGGAGTGTATGGAACAGTATGTTGCATTTGAATTCCATTTTCGGTGCAAAAGTTGATGAATGTGTTTTTAACATATTCTCCACCATTATCAGTTCTTAGCTTAAGAATTTGATGTCCAGATTGTTTTTCAACAAAGGCTTTGAAGGCCAAAAATGTGTTAAATACTTCGCTCTTGAGTTTTAAGAAGTATACCCAAGTGCGTCTGGAGAAATCATCAATGAAAGTTAAGAAATACTTGCAGCCAGAGAATGAAGAAACAGGAAGTGGACCACACAAATCACTGTGCACAAGCTGTAAAGGGGCTGAGGCGTGCCAAGAGGCACGTTTTTCAAAACTGTCCCGATGATGTTTTCCGAGTACACATCCGGAACAAAAACCATCTCTGCAAGATACCATAGGAAGACCTGTCACCATATTTTCTTTACATAGATGCTGAAGGGAGCGATAGTTTAAGTGACCAAATCGCTCATGCCAAAGTTTGCTCACTTCATCATTATGAGCAACAAATACTGAGGGAAGATTTGATGACCCAAAGTTGTGAAACTTATACAAACTTGTGGAATCATCAGCAATACCAGTAGCTAGAATCTGTTTAGGATCTCTT